>QZGG01000360.1:0-154629 GCA_006409495.1 Sedum album
ATATCAGGTAATGCCAATTTTCAATCTGATTATATCTGCTGGAGAGATCACGAAAGTGTATTCTTTCATATAATAATAACCTTGCATAAAGACACAAAAGAGACAGCCGGTCATGAATACAGTTATGAACACTTCTTATTTATGAGCGCAGCCGAAAGCTTCAGTGTCCCACTTTAAATAATACAGGTACTGCAGTGATAAAACTAGCTTGTTAAGAAATTAGATGATGCCGTTCAGGGAACAAACACGAATACACAAAATAATTTGTAAAGCATTAATAGAATCACAAACAAAAGCTGAAAGCATAGTTGTAGCAAACACATTACATAAAATTAGGGGAAAGCTTGATCAGAGGATTTTTCCACACAAAAAAAACAAACATTACCCGTCTTGCATGTAACTTGAAATACTAACTACTGTAGAGTTCATGAAGAATCATACATAACAAGTTTCCGCATGTGTTGCAGACTTGCAGTCAAGCTTTTACTATCCAAGAAAATAGTCACTGCAACTTAATTAGAAAGCATATGCCAATTGCACAAGCTACAAACTAATCAAAATATTAAAATTTACAAACAACAGCATACAAATGATACTTTTATGTACGCATACAAATGATAATTTTTTATGTATGCATATAAATGATACACAACGCTTCAGAGTGCCATCTTTAAACATAAGCATGCACAAGCCACCAAGTTATGTAATAACATTACCTGCCCGAAATATACAGTGTTGCAGTTATGCTTGTAAAATAAGTACAGAAAGGCCTCAGTTCAGCTATACTTGAAGCATAAAAAATCAATGTTATAGAAAAAAATATTTGTCAAATGTGCAAGGAATAACTTGAAAGGCGTCAGTTAACATAACTATGTTAATCTCATATTTTTCTGTATCAATTATTTGTAATTTCATAGTACCAATATAAACGTACCTAAATTGAGAAGGGATTTCTTTGATAAAGGGGAATGCTACGACACACTCATAAACCTGTAATTGAACTGCAAGTGAAAAAGAAAGTTGAAGTCAAGAGCATATGATGTTATGAAATCACAAGATCCAAATGATCAAATGTCCTCCGATAGTGCCGCAATGAAGTCTCCTGCGACAAAATGAGTATTAAAGATCTCTCAACACATTTGATAAGTAAACAGAATCAAGAAACAATATACTTAGATGCCAGTGTACCTCCTTTTGTACTGGCTTGTGATCATTACTTGCCAACAATATTAAAAGAAATCGCTAAGAAAAGAAAATATTTGTTCTTCAATCATAATATGAGAACAAAATGTTAAAGTTTCATCACTCTTTTCACATCAGCATTATCTTTGACACTCAAAATGATGCAAAAGGGAACTGGTTTAGGGCTACCACTTACACAGGAGCCTTCAACAATTTCCTACTTGGCGGGAACATTGTAGACCCACAGCACAATCAAATGGAAAAGGAAGTGAAAAGACAGACATGAATATCTGAAAAGGAAGTCCAGTTTGAGAGGAACAATGGAGGGTAAATGCACTACCAAATAGCAACGCCAAACAAGAATGTTCCGCAGACCATTTCAGGGAATTTTTTAGTCGACAAGAACATGGATCCGTGCAACATGCTCTGTAAGTCAAAAAACACCCAAAACGGAAAGCGGATCAAACCGGTTGATGCATATGCATATTTGGCAGGAACACTACTCGCCCACTGCACTATCAAATGGAAAGGGAAGTGAAAACAGGGGCTATAAACTGAGAGGGAATTCCGGTTTGACAGGAACAATGGAGAGTAAATGCACCACCAAATAACAACGCAAAACCAGAATGTTCCGCAGACCATTTCAGGGAATTTTTTAGTCGACAAGAACATGGATCCGAGCAACATGCTCTGTCAGACTAAAAAACACCCAAAACGGAAAGCGGATCAAACCGGTTGATGCATATGCATATTTGGCAGGAACACTACTCGCCCACTGCACTATCAAATGGAAAGGGAAGTGAAAACAGGGGCTATAAACTGAGAGGGAATTCCGGTTTGACAGGAACAATGGAGAGTAAATGCACCACCAAATAACAACGCAAAACCAGAATGTTCCGCAGACCATTTCAGGGAATTTTTTAGTCGACAAGAACATGGATCCGAGCAACATGCTCTGTCAGACTAAAAACACCCAAAACGGAAAGCGGATCAAACCGGTTGATGCATATGCATATTTGGCAGGAACACTACTCGCCCACTGCACTATCAAATGGAAAGGGAAGTGAAAACAGGGGCTATAAACTGAGAGGGAATTCCGGTTTGACAGGAACAATGGAGAGTAAATGCACCACCAAATAACAACGCAAAACCAGAATGTTCCGCAGACCATTTCAGGGAAATTTTTAGTTGGCAAGAACATGGATCCGAGCAACATGCTCTGTCAGACTAAAAAACACCCAAAACGGAAAGCGGATCAAACCGGTTGAGCATATGCATATTTGGCAGGAACACTACTCGCCCACTGCACTATCAAATGGAAAGGGAAGTGAAAACAGGGGCTATAAACTGAGAGGGAATTCCGGTTTGACGGGAACAATGGAGAGTAAATGCACCACCAAATAACAACGCAAAACCAGAATGTTCCGCAGACCATTTCAGGGAATTTTTAGTTGCAAGAACATGGATCCGAGCAACATGCTCTGTCAGACTAAAAAACACCCAAAACGGAAAGCAGATCAAACTAGTTGAAGCATATTAATATTTGGCAGGAACACTACTCACCCACTGCACTATCAAATGGAAAGGGAAGTGAAAGAGGGAAAATGAATATCTGAGAGGGTATTCTGATTTGACAGGAACTGTGGTGCTTCAATCCATTACCAAGGGAAAATGACAGAAGCTTCAGAATATTACCTGAGGACCCAGTCTAAAGTTACAAGATCTTGAATAGTTTATTTTTATATATACCGGTGAGAAATTGTACCATCAACAATCCAAACAGTGTTCCGTGGGGTGGACTGACCCAGTGCTACTTAGTTTCTACCCACACAAAATAATGAAGAAATTTGGGTCAACATTCCTAATAAACCACCTTTTGTATGCATCATAAACTAACAAGATGTTTTTCAAAAAACATTGAGCATAAGGGACAATAATTTAAGATACTGTCAACTAAAAGTAACAAATAAGAAAACACACAAAGAGAGCACATACCAGGAGTACCTTCATTTACAAAGGAAATAGCTTCATTTGATAAATCACCCTGCATGCAACAGTCGATGAGTCTCTGAAGGCTAAAATCAATTTGATACTTCAGAGGGGTAATCTTTCGTATGGACCATAAGGGCTGCTGCAAAAGAAGATAAATGCATCAGATTCATAACTTGAAACAGAACGAAGGGTAACTACAGATTTTGTAACTAGTAACTACAAATGCTTCAGCTATTGTTGAAGCATATAAGATCAACGTTCAATTGAAAAACAAAGTTGATATTCACAGTCAAGAGTCAACAGTACATAAGTTAAGAATCAAGAAAGAATAGACTTAAATGCCAGCCTACCTCCTAAGAAAATGGATCATACAGAGTGGCTTCAATTCGGACATGATGCAGTCAATCGATCGTCGCTGGAAACATCGGAAATCTAGCGGAAGAATCAAATCTGAAAAAAAGAAACAAACGAAACCCTAAAACTAGAAGCGACTCAAAAGGAAGGGATTTTGAATAGAAATCTGACTTATGGATGTATTTATACACGCGGAAAAGTAGCTTGAAATTTACGATTATTTCCTAATTTTTTAGGCGGTGCGTCGTAGACACGCGACTAATTATTTCCTAATTTTGTTAATGTATATTTAGGTGGCGCGTCAGAGCCACGCGACTCTAATATTATTTCCTAATTTCTTTAAGAATCTTTTACCTTAATTACCGCAATTGCCAATTGACCCGTTGAAACGCTAATTAACGTAATGACGGTTAAATCGCAATTAAACTATGAGATAATGGGCTGGGCCCTGTTTGAATGGACCATTCTGGCCCAAGAGTAATAAACTCTGAAATGTCGTCGCTAAAACTTGTTTAAACAATTATTCGTCCGAATTAGGCGTTAACTTTAAACGATAATTCGTTTATTAGACTAAAATAAATCAAATTCCAAATTGAAAAAAATAAAATAATTTGTGAAACGCAATGCACCTGTCTTCTTATCTCATACTCTCATAATGTCACTGTCACTACGTCCCGGAGCATCAACATTGAGAGAGTATCGAACAATCTGCACCTCCTAGGAGCGAGCACAAATACTAGAAGCAAAGACATGCTAGGATCTTCAATAAACTGAGCATATATGTTAGCTGAAGTGAACTTGATAGTTCCAAACTGCATCCAAATGCATTAAGAATTGATCATATACTACATCCACACCGACATATGCGCTCCTGACCTTCCAACAGAGGTATTTAACCAAAACTTTTCTCTCTTTGTGGGTTAAATTAAATGGTTGTTACTCATCACACTGTTGTTCATCTGATTCGATAAAATCATCACCTGTCATTTCCAGCTCCTTCCCGACAGCATCTCTTCTCAACTTCATTGCCTCCACTCTCTCTCGATGCCCTTCTGCTAACAAGTCTGCAAACCTATCCTTTATCTCAAGCAAAGGATCACGATCTATTAACTGATTCCCTTTATAAGCTTCTCTTAAAACAGCCGTCTTAATACCACCCTTCAATGACAAATAAAAAATCCCAGAATGTCTTGTAAAAGCAGTAGCGAAAGCATTCGAAAATCTAAACTCTTCGCTGAACTTACCTATTGTAGGCACCGGCATCCTCTTCAACAGTGAAAGCGACAACAACTCATGTAAAACCCCAACCATTCGCTTCTCCATTTCCGGCGAAGCCTGATCCAAATGACTCACATTATCATACGGCGACACATACTCCATCTCTAACCAATCCCTCACCCACTCCCTCATCTCCTTCTTAAGCACAAACCCCACTGCAAGCTTCACATTAAAATTCGGCCTAACACCAATCCCTGTCAACCTCTCTTCCTCCTCCGCTCTCAACTCAATCACCGACTTCCCAAACTCCGGATTCCACCTTACCAACTCCAAAAACAAACCCCCATCAACCCCCGAATCCCCCACTACCCTAAAATACTCTTCATATTTCTGCACAATACTAACCATAAAATCATTCGGAAAGCCGAAATCCCTCTTCACATGTAACAACTTATCAACACTAATCACCTTATTTCTACTCATCATCAACAACTTACACAATTTCCCAACAATCAACATCTCATTCTCCTTAAAAACCCTCTTCTCCTCCTCCAAAACCTTCTCCAATCTCTCATTTGCTCTCAAAAAAATCACAGGAGATGATTTAGGCTTAATCCTATCATAATAAGTATCAAACAAACTAGGGTTTCTCTCAATAAAAGTTTTAACCTTTACACTCAATCTCAACCGTTCTCGTCTTTTCTCAAGGTATCTAAGTGGAATTACCTGACCAGGCTCGTTAAGCATCTCTCGTACCACTCTTGCACATAGCTTGTAATTCTTGTCGGATTGTATCGCATCATCCAACTTCAAATCCTTCCTCCATGCCACCTTTAGGCTTGAAATTGAAAAAGCTTGAAACTTTATCGGAAATCCGAAGTGGGTTCGAACTGGGTTGGAGAAAATCGAGGCGGTTGAGTTGCGCTTGATGATTAACAACATCGTTCCGAGTCGAGAAAAATTAGGAATTCTTGATTTACTCGTATATAGAAATTTGGAGGAATCGGATCCAGTGCAAAAACGACGAGATAAAACAATATCGTTTGGCCCTAAAAACGACGTCGTTTTGATACACAGGAGATTATTTTGCAATTATTGGATTTTAGAATAAACTACGTAGTTTTATTTAAACGTTATATAAAACTACATCACTTTTGAACTTGCAGCACAAGGCAGCACTGAAAATGCCTGCACCAGATCCAGTTCCAAATTTGGATACGCAGGAGGTTTGTTAAAACGCGGCGTTTTGATGTAACCCTATGTATATAAAGCTGTAGTTTGTTCCATTGAAGTTGTATCTCAATTCTCAAGTCTTTAACACTAGCTGATCAAACTTCAAGGTATGCGATTTTGTTTGTTTTTGTGATCTGGGGTTCATGCGTTTATGATTTTAAGTAGATGTCTGAATGCTACTGCAGATTGTGATAGTGAAGATGAGTTTCAACATGCGTTCTGATCTGATTCTGAGAGAGCACTTTGAATCAGTATGTTTTGATTTTTTTTCAAGTTGCTTTTTTGTTAGGATTTTAAAAAAAAAGATGTGATTTATGTAATTTGATAGATGGATGGGAAGAAGGGTGTGACTCATACAGGAGTTTACATTCGCAAAGAGGCTCCTTGGAGGAGTTATCGGAATGTGATTGTCAGGGATGGTCTTACTGTCAGTCCTTCATCAGAAAGTATGTATTGATATTCTACTTGGAGTCTCAGTGTTTTATGTTTTTTGATATGATGATTTCTAATAGTTGTGTTTGGAAAACTGGATGCAGCTGAGAGTCTGAATGAGACTCAGACAATTCGTAAAAGTCGTTCTATTCCAGTGTACTCTGCGAATGATCAATTGAGAGTTTCCAATGAGCTTCTTGAAAGTACTCATCAGAATCAGGGACTTGCTTCTCCGCTTGAGAAAAACACGACCTCAAGTTCACCTGAGGTGAAACATCTAGATAATGCAAAAACTGAGGCCTGCACAGTGATTAAAGGTATTATCAGGGACGAAAAAAGCGACAAGGTATTGTCTCCGAGTACTTTACTGTTTTATGCTGAACTGAATATGTATTTGTATAACATTTTGAAATTGGTGCAGCGCAATTTGATATCTGCAATGGAATCGGTTTTGAATACTTTGAAAGTTAACAGTGCTAAGAAGCAAGAAGCTTCATCTGTTAAAGCTCAGGCAGCAGATGGCTTTGATAATAATGCTATACAAAAAAATTGGAAGCTTTGGACAGATATGCTTATAACACATTTACAATTGGCTGAAGCTGCAAAGAAAAACAAGGCCAGCCTCACGGATGAAGCCTCGGAGATCCAAACACGCTTTCTACTTCTGTTAACAGATGAGGAAGCGACTCTTGATGTTCTTGATGACGTAAATTCATAAACTGCATTTTATTAAACTACTCTTGGTTATAGCTCGAGACTAACATTTTAATGAATTTATTTGATACTGCAGATGCGTGGTTATCTTGATTCGCAGCTTGCGGAAGTTAATGAGGAAATCCAGAAGGCTAAACTGATGAATTTAGAAAAGGAAACAGCTAAACAAAATAATTTACTTTTAGAAAAAAATATCAAATGGTTGATTGAGGAATGTCGAGTTCTGCAAGTTGAAGCTAGCGAGAACCAAAAGGTAAGTAGATTGTTCATTACTTGGATAGTCTTTAAGAGTATAAACTGACTGATGTATTTCACTGCAGTTGAAGTATCTTCTTGAAGATTATCAATATCAAGTTGATATATTGTCGTAAGTCCCTTCGATACCCTCTTTACCTCACTTTGTGCCGAATGTTGAAAATTTTTGTAGCTTTAGATATTACAAATTTTTTGCGTATACTGAAAACATGCTTGCTTGTTTTACTTGGCAGAAAACACATGCATACTACGAGAGCCGCTATAATGTTAGTTAAGAAAGAATTTGAGCATCAAACTAGTAAGGTAAAATTGTATACTCATAGCAAGACATATAGCTGGTTAGACTCGTCTCTTACTGAAACCGCTTCAGAAAACGAAGCATTGTCTCTACAAACTTCTGATTCGGATGAATCTATTTCTGAGTCTGAGTCTGAGTCAGAGGAATCTGAATCTGAAGCAAGTGAGGAATCTGAATCTGAAGCAAGTGAGGAATCTGTATGGGAGACAGTATCTGAGGTAGAGTCAATCAAGGAGACTAATGATTCTAAGGCATCTGAAGAGAGTGAGAATTCCACATCTGAGTCAGAGGTGTCTCAACAGAATGAGGATTCTGTAGATGAGTCAGAGGTGTCTGAAGAGAATGAGGATTCTGTAGATGAGTCAGAGGTGTCTGAAGAGAGTGACTACTCCATGTCTGAGTCAGAATCTGAAGAGAGTGACTACTCCATGTCTGAGTCAGAATCTGAAGAGAGTGACTACTCCATGTCTGAGTCAGAATCTGAAGAGAGTGAGTATACCTCGTCAGAGACTGAGTATTCCCTGTCTGAGTCAGATGAATCTGAAGACAGTGATGACACTGAACAGACTAAAACTTCCAACATGAAAGACTCTGCTAGTCTCACATCCCAAATAGTCACTGTCCCAAGCCAGGCTGATCCATCCAAAGCTGTCGTGTCCCAAAATACTATCATCCCCATCTCTACCAACGAGACAGCCAAAATCACCCAAGCTACAAACACTACTAATGAGCTCAAAACTCTTTCTGATGATGATTGGGATCTTTGCGATCTCTCAGACCCTGATGCCTAAAGGATCTTCGCAGTAGTCCGGAGTATTTTACTTAGTTTTATCTTCAAATAATCAGTATGCAAACTCAGTCTTGTTCCTTTCTACTAGCTAAGTACATTGGTCTTATTTTTGAGTATGTTTTTCCCAAATATGTTCTTATTCACTGTTCAAGCACCTTTTTTCAAATTTCAAGCACTTTTTTCTTGCTATATGTTTCATCACTGTTCACTATTTTCCCTTCATCAACATTATTCTTTATAAAAACATAAACTGAAACAATATTTTCGATTTTCGGACGAAAGAAATGAAATTTAAGTGAAGTGAGAATTTTTCTTATTTCTCTATGAACACTGCACTATAAGCTTCAAATAGTTTTACAAGAAACCCAAGTGTGGTTGTAAAACATCATCATAGACAACAAGTAACTCATAGCTGACACTTACAGTTTTACATCACTTGATTCCTAGTGCTTTCTTGATGTGTGCCTGAATTACCACAATGACCATCTCAGTTAAAACAAGTAAAATGCAGTGGTAGAGAGTTAATATTAGTACTAGGAAGGTTTTTAAACTGTTACCTCGATGGCTTTTGGTGAAGTTGATGGACCGTAACGACTGATAACATGGCCCTCCCTGTCAACTAAGAACTTAGTGAAGTTCCATTTAATCCGAGGAGTGAACAATCCACCTTTACTAGCTTTCAAGAAATTATAAATTGGTGCAGTTTTAGCTCCATTGACGTGCACCTGAAAAGTTACATACATTATATAAGCTCGCATTGCTTTTTGACAACAGACTTGCGGGAGAAGGGGAGCATACCTTTTGAAAGATAGGATATTCTGCTTGGTATCTAGTGCACGCAAATTCTTGAGCTTCTAAACTTGTTCCAGGTTCTTGCTTCATGAATTGGTTGCAGGGAAAGGCAAATATTTCAAGGCCTGAAAATCGTATAAACGTTAAAATGTGAAAACTAGGCATGATGTGGCCCCAATGTTAGCAAGAATTATAAACATACCTTTCTCCTTATACTTGGAATAGAGTTCAGTTAGTTGCGTGTAATTCGTGTCCGTTAGGCCACTGTAAACTCCCAAAAACACAAAACCAGATTCAAACAAACATCAAAAGGAACAACGATGACAGTAAGTATCTAAACGATTTACATAAATTCAATGTACCATTTTGACGCAACATTGACGACAAGAATAACCTTCCCCTTATAGATACTAAGGTCCACATCTTGACCTCTACTGTCCTGCATTGCGAAACTCCATTAAACCCTTCAAACACAAATTAAAAGAATTTGATGGAACAAAAAATGTCCATATGTTCACTACCTAAATGCATAATTAACCGCAAAAGCAGACTTAATATTTCGCGCAAAAATGCAAACAGAAATTCATTTTTATGAATTTCATGTTCAGATCTGAAATTGTACCCAGATGTGATGTGTGTTACCTTAACTGTGAATTCATGGATAGATTTCTGCTGTACTGATTGTGATCCACCCATTTCAGATCCACAGAGAAAACTCCACCGTTTCTCGAGGGTATCAGCAGCTTGAAGTCAACTTGAGAACCTGAAAAAAGAACAGGCGATGTGTTCTTATGATATTAAACTAGAGGAACAAATATTTTCTAAGCTGTCTTTTTTTTGATAACTTCTAAGCTGTCATTTTTAAGAGCCACATATTCTTCTAACTGTTACCGCTCTGTATTTATATCACCATAATAAATAAGAGTCTTGCTACGTGCAGTGATGTTTGGTGAGTGTCCAATTTTCAGTCACGTTCTTGATTTTTGGTATAAAAATTAAGGGCAGTGCTAAATGGATTGACATCAAGAAAATTTAAAATATTTTTGGGAATCGAATAAAATAAAAATAGGAAAAATATTTGGAACCGAATAAAATAAAAATAGGAAAAAATATTTAGAAGAAAGTTAATTTATTTTTTATTTTTAGACATCACTATTTCTTATAAACAGACACAGATAATTTATTCAATTTTGATCACTAAGAAGGATTCATATCAAGTGTTGCAAGAACATTTTGCCTGCGTAATGTTATACTGGATAACGTCAAATCACTTTAATACTCGCAACAAATAATTACACTGCACCGAATCAAAATCCGAGAACAAATGCACCAGGGATTTTCTAAATATTTTAAACAAATTAGACGAAATACGTCGTCGTTGTCGGCCGCTTTCCGACTCTCCCTCGATTCTTCCTCATTTAAGAGATCTCAAATCTCGAGTTTTAAAAATTCGAACTTGGGTTGAATACTAAACCCTAGGGTTTTGATCTGCGAAATTCTCGGTGGATTGTGGACCGATTTGGATTCTGTGAAAGGGGAAGGGGCGCTAAGAAGTTAGATTGACCGTTGGAGGGGTGGAATTATGGAGGAGAAGATTTGGGAATTTAGGGTTTATAGAGGTGGTGGTGGTCGACTAAGAGGAGATGGCAAGAATGAGTTTGATGACGAAACGGTGAAGAAAAAGTGCTGTGATGACGAGCAGATATTAAAGGCTCAAATTTTGTTGAGAGGTACGTCGAAACTGCTCCAGTTCGGAGTCCAGGATTAAATCGGTGGAGTTCTGCTATTAGAAGAGAAATATCCTGAAATGCATACAAGTAAAATATATGTTGTTACTTGCTAAAATCAGATCAACATTGGGGAAGGCAGCCATTTCAGCTGGAAGATGAGGTTCACGGATTCCTCCAAGTTCATTCCAGTATTCCACAGGACTCCACTATTACCAGACTTGAACTCAAGTGCTATAGACAGAAATGTAAAGTGCATTGATGTTTCCAGTTTTGCTGTTAGCCCAGTGTCAAGCTGCTCTAGATTCTATGTCAGCTTTTTGAGGTTCTACTTCTATATATTGTCTTGGTTTACTGAAATAAATATTTTCAGTTGCAAAACTACGCGTACATTTCATCGTCAAATATTCACTACTTTAACCGGAATAATTCCGTTATAAAACGACCTTGGCAATATACTCTAACCGGAATAAGTTCGTTATAAACGTACACTGGTATTATACTTTAACCAAAAATAAGTTCGTTATAAATATACCTTGGCATTAACTCTTACCACTGAAACTTATATTACCCGAAAATGCATAACATGAAAAATATATTAAATGATCAAGAGGTTTAAACTGCAGTCTAGTAAAACATAGTTACTTGCTAGCTATATTTTGATCAAGTAAAATAGTCAATTTATTACAAATGTGTATGCAAACTTTTCTATAATTCGATTAAATGTTTGCATAATTATAAAGTGTAATGAGATCCAGTGATGGCACGACAAGTTAACGCTTGTCGAAAATTACATAATTTAAAAGGATTGTCTTCTTATTATTGAAAAGTAATTTTTAATTTTTTTACCGAATTGAATCCTTGTAATATATGGAACATTGAACTTTATTATGCGCAACTATTAGCATGGTTACCCGCTTTTGCATATGTATACAAGTAACAACACAACTGAATTTCACAATGAGAAACGCAAACTCCGCTACTGAAAAGAGTCTTTTGACATTTTTTGATAAAATCGTTAATTTGTCATGGCAAAAGCAAGCAAATTTTATGGAAATGTATTCAAAAAGACCCAATTGCTGGAAAAGAGAACATAAAGAAATGAATTATTTTTGTAGAATTGAATAATTTTATCAAAAAATTGATGATGAAACAACCTAAACAATTTTAAAATTTAAAGCATAAAAGGAAATGTTTGATTAACTTTTTCATTGAACGAATATATAACTTCATTCAATCATCGCGTATTCAACCCATCAATCACCATGTTTTCCTTCTTTTTCTAGACATTCATGCACTCCATCACCTCTTTATTCTTATCATTTTGTTCTTTAAAATCCTTGTCTAGATTTCAATAAGATCTCCAAATTCTCTTCAAGATTATTCTCTCAAAATACTCAATTCGTATCGAAGAGAGTTGCTTGCAAGATTCTTTACCTTACTATGGCCCTTGTTGCAAATCTTCAAAGATTGTTTCTTGAGTGTGTTGCCTCCATTTTCAATGAAGTAAAGTCACAACATCATTTGTATACATGTTTTTCTTTTATGATGTTTGGTTTATTTTTCCTAATTATTTTTGTTTTCTTCAGGAACTTGTTGATGAACAATTTGCAAAAGTTTTAAACTTAAGGAAGGGTAAACCAGAATGCCAAAGCATAATGCTGATGGCTTTTCATAGAGATTCAGGACTCCATGTCCAATCCTTAACTGAACTTATGTACGAAAATAAATCGTCGAAATATTATTATGTTAATGATATTAACTCGATTGACTGTGTTTATGTACTACACTTTTATTCTTCAGGGCACATCCAGTGTGATTTCAGTAAGGTTTATAAGGCGGCTCAGGCGTTGCACGGATGCAGTGCTACGTAAGAATTTAGCTCTCTAATTATCATCTTTTTGTTAAAAATATGATATCATTTTTCATAGATCTTTTATGTTAAACAGTATTGGAGCTACGAAGATTAAGGCCATTTGTTCAAGGTTCAAAGAACTGTGCAATGACCACAATGTTGTAATGTAAGTCTTTCCCAGATGCTGTTATTGAAGTAGTTTCAGTGAAGTGAATGATAAACGAAAAGACAAACGAATGAAAACTTTAACTATTCGTTTGAAAAAATCCGGTAAAGCCGTTTTAACTAATGAATGTGTCTGATTTAGGTTGAGGCAATGCGTTCAGCAGTTACAAAATGAGCGCGCGATTTTGATAAACAAGTTAGAGACACTACTCAGGGTACGCTGACAATATTTCTTTTTTTAGTTGTTTGAAATTTCCAAGGTTAAAACTTATTACATGTCCATCAATACTATCAATATCTAATTCCTATACTTTCTTATGGATCATTTTTTGCAGCTTGAAAGCCAAATTCGAACAGTTGGTGCTGCAGTCCCTATTATTAATCTGAAACCAGTGCTACGCAATTTGGCTGAAGAGTGAATGAAGACGAACAATCTGAAGACATCAGTTGTTTCTCTCTTGTTATATCATAATGTATCGAACATCATATAAGAACTCAGTGTGTATAATCTGCTATGAGCAAGTATTCTTGGATGCTTGTATGTAAGAAATGGTTTATTTTTTGAATAATTATTGTACTTTCTAAAAATAATATAATGATCTAATGAAATATGAAAATATTACAAATATTATATGCTATTGAATAAATTCAATAATGCAAATCCATAAAAGAGCTCACATTATTTTCTACTGAAAGCTCAATTATTTTTTATGAAGCGAATATTTTTGAATTTTTCTATTTTTATAAATTGAAGGCAATTTAGGTATCTTTATAAACATAAACCTAATTCTGTGAAGAAAAAAGTTTCTAAATTAGTAATGTAATATTTAATAATTTGTTCAGCTTGCTAACTTTATTCATCAAAATGTATTCGTTGGATCATCCATAATTGGTCTTTTGATTATTATCTTTAAAATAAGAAAAATAATATTTCTGTTATATTATAAAACAGTAAAAACCGACCGATATTATATTCAAAGTTTGTAAACCTATTACTAATTTATTAATAATAAATATTCATAAAATTAATCGATGAGCTGTTTCACAATAAATATTCCATAATATCAGAAACTTTTTACTTTTATAATTTATTTGAAGTTTCTCCTTTTCATTTTTAATGAATCTTACATATGAATTGTGATTGTATGTAAATTGTGACACGCTGTAAATTTTAAATTTCACACTTAATATTTTGACAAAAAGTAAATAAATGTGAAAATAAAAGATAAAGCAGATTTAGTTACGATGTTTAGCTGTCTTTAATCGAATTCTTAATTGATTATCATAAAATTTATTTGAAGCACGAATGATTTTACTAAAAAGAAAGGCAATGTAGGTAGAATCAAAATTGAAATTTTAATGACAAAATGGGAAACCAAAAATTATTTTAAAATCAAAAAGAAAAAAATCTTCACCTTTTCTTATTTTGCCATTTTCTGAGAGTTGACTAGTGTTGACTTCTTTATGTAAATTAAAATACACAAATTTAAAAAAATTATTTAAGAAAACCCAAAATTTTCCACTCACATATTTAATTTTTTACATAAACTAAATCATGAAAATTTAAAAATATCGACATAAATTATAAATTAATAAAATATTATGATCGTTAAATATGATTGGCTCATATCGTTTTAAATCAAATATTTTAATATCCTATACATGAAATACAAGGAAAATAAAAGATCTTAAGTGTAATATATAAAAAAATTACTAAACAATATCCAATGGCTATGATTCATTTCCACTACCAGAGTATCATCATATCTCAAAACATGAAGAAAAACTACTGCTTCACTAATTTGATAAGGTGAACTAATTTGAAATTCTAGGATCACTTATATTTATACAGTTTCGAGTCTTTCGACGAGAGATTCGATGCTTTGAACCTGAGAAGCACAACCTGATACAGGATGTGGTGGAATTTATACAGGAAACAAGGCCCCAACAGTTGGAAGTAACGCGCTAAATTCTTCCTAGAACTCAAGGATTTTACCAATGTTAAATTTGTACTCTGTGAACTTCACTAGCATTGTCGAAATGAGCCTGTTATTACCTTCAGCAGTTTTTAAAAACTAGATGTTACAGAACTTATTTTTTCGCGCATTTTCCATCATCTTGTTATTTATTTGCTTCTTGTTGATCATTCTATTTGGTTGGTTTGGTGTGTGATTTTAAAGCAGCTGGTGAGGCAAAATCATTTCACATTGCTTTGTCCGGAGAAACACGCGCGGATTAAAGCTCAGCGTGTCACAGTCCGGTAAGCGAAGTGGTGGCCTGACCACTGGAAATAAAATGATGAAGGCAGTAGTACCAAATACTCTTCCAATGCTTCTCTCAGAAGTAAATATTTTTCAAGAATTTAAATTGCATTAATTTTCAGGCTAGCTTGATTACTCTAATATTTATTTTACAAAATTATTGATTACTCAAAATATTAATCATTCCATTTCTTACAAAAAAATAAAAGAGTATAATTTTCACATGTTCCAATGAAGATTTACAAATAATTGAAATTTTGTAATTTTTTAAATAAAAAACGCTTCGAATTTCAATGGAAATTAAATACAAGATTCATGCAGCAGGCGTCATATGAAACATGCAGAGGAACAGGTAACGATGAGGTTGAACAATGTCCACTCCCACCACCACCTCCTCATCATCAACTTCTTCACCTTAGTTTCACGGTTCTGCTTGCTGCCCCATTAAAGCCTTCACGTTCCACCCTTCTTGCACTTTCCAGACTGGTTTTCTCCAACCACATTCACGGAAAAGCACAACAAAGTTTCTTATAAAACAAGTCTCATTTTGTTCTGGTAACATCTCTGCTTGGTTGCAATGCATATGTCTAAAGTCATGTTGCTGAATTGGGTGTACATTTGGGTTATTATGTTTGCTTGTACGAGAAATCAGCAGGTTGGCGGAGTAATGCTCGATCCACTGGACTTTTTGGTACTTCAATCGATCCGGAAGTCGTTAAACGACCTGCCCGGTTCGAGCTTTTTTTCAAATTGGGATTTCACATCAGATCCATGTACATTTCCAGGGGTATATTGCGTGAATGGGAAGGTTCTGACGCTGAATTTGGGTGATGCAAGAGCCGGGTCATCCGGACTGATAGGCCGATTAGACCCGGCTATTGGGAAATTAACAAATCTGGCCGAGTTCACTCTGGTACCCGGGAAGGTAATGGGATCAATCCCATCCTCATTTTCCCTATGCAAAAATCTTCGATTTTTGGGAATCAGTCGGAACTACTTATCCGGCACGATCCCTGCTAGTCTCGGGATGCTTCGAAGCTTACAAACTCTTGATTTAAGCAACAATCATTTAGCTGGTCCTATTCCTTACTCCATTGCAACATTGCCAAGATTAGTAAATGTCATTCTCTGTTGCAACCGTCTCTCCGGCCCTATCCCGCCTTTTATATCTCCGAAACTCACCCGTTTCGATGCTAAACATAACTACCTCTCCGGCTCTCTTTTCGCATACTCCTTACCACCTTCTTTACAGTACTTATCACTCTCCGGCAACCGCCTCTCAGGATCAGTCTCGTCTCTTTTGATCAGACTGAACAGACTAAACTATCTGGACTTAAGCATGAATCGCTTCACCGGGTATATACCCGGAAAAATATTTTCATTTCCAATGACAAATCTCCAGCTCCAGCGAAACTGGTTCTCCGGCCAGGTCCGGCCTGAGACCCAAGTGACCATTTCCAATGTGGATCTCAGCTATAATCAACTTTCCGGAGAAATATCACCCATGTTCTCGACAGTGCGTAATCTTTACCTAAATAATAACAAATTTTCCGGGAAGGTCCCGGCCAGCTTTGTGGAAAGGCTACTAGCAGCAAGTATAAGGATATTGTATCTACAGCATAATTATTTAACCGGGATTGAGATCAGCCCGACAGCGGAGATTCCGGTGAGTACTTCATTGTGTTTGCAGTATAATTGCATGGTACCTCCCGTAAAGATGACGTGTCCGGCCAGAGCAGGGTGGCAGAGGACTAGACCACCTTCACAGTGTAGAAGTCGAGTGTAGAATTGGTATTTTAAATTCCAAATCTTTTTTGTGCAAGTTTTATGTACTTATTTGTCCATTGTTATAAAATTAATATTTGACAAACCTGCAATGTTTTTTGGCTACCTGAATCTGTCTTAAGATCTTATTGAAGTGCAAGTACTTGGGTTACGGGCGGAAGTATCGATCGATCACTTCATATCTTGCGTACGACATTGCGCAGAAGTATTAGCTTGGTGTAGGGTTGTTTTGATGCTATGTCTGGCTTTGATATTATATGATACATTAGTCCAGAACATTGTGTATCATCATGTTTCTCTGGTTGGGTGATTCTGCAGAGCTAAAATGGGTTAGGTATGAGTCTTTCCGATATTCGATCTTCAGGATTTCATCTCAAGTACCTGCATACCCTACAGAGATATTAGTGGTTCATTTCTTGTATAATATCTGATTTTGGAAGAAGCTGTCTTAATAACTTGAGTGCTGTCACTGAGAAGGATTTAGATTTCTGGCCAGATCTTTAAACTGTCCCAAAAATGGTTAAGAAAATCTTGTACTTCACAGTTACAAGTCTTAATACTCCGATAAAGACCGGAGATTTAAGTGTTCCACTCAAATTCTGGAGCCTGACCCTTTCCGACCAACTAGGATACCAAGTTGCTGATGGCCGGAGGATATGAGATTACATATATTTGAGATCAATACTCTACGTGTTATGATCGAGATTCTTTATGGCATTTCAGAGCTTATGGTTAGGTTATCAGAACCTCCACATGTGTATACAAATTATGAAACAGACACACTTGAAAGCAAACACATGAGCTGTTTTAGGATTTATGAGTTATAGTACAGCAGGAAACACATGGTTTAGTAACTAATTCTAAGCCAGAAAATGCTCAGATTTTAAGTAGCAACGACGTGACTATGGTTCAATTTTTTGTGCAGGTTTAGAGCTGAAAGACTGATTAAAAGGAAGAGACAGACTGATCCAAAGGTAGACAGAACAAGTGCTGCACTGCCCTGGTTGCAAAACTTGTTGAACATGTAACACACTTTGTGCCATTGTAAACGAGAGTTCCCATCGCGGCCGATGAGACCAACTGCTACTGCTGCTCCATCCGCTGAGAGAAGAAATCCCATGATGAGTGCATCTGTTATTATAAGGATATGTGACAAGCTGCGCTTTCCTGATTCTCTGGTGATTTAGGTAATAAAATCCTAGAGATATTGCTGCATATGCGCATACTATCGCATTTGCTGCCACAAAGAACCTGTAAAGATTTATACAAACTTCTCTTAGCGTCACATTAAGATCAGACTCAAGTAAAGAAAATGTGTTACCAAAGTGAAAAAACTTACACCATGGTTGACATGTACTGATATTTAGCCGTGAGCTCGAGTTTCAAAGGAGGCAAATATGCACCAGCATCAAGAAGAAAAATCCTCGTCTGTCTGTCGAAACCCACCAAAAGAGCTCCCAAAATTGTCAATACAAATGCCATAAACCTTAGGAAAATCTCCACATGCTGAATCTTCTTCAGGCCTTTGCCTACAACAGCTTCGACTTCCATTGCTCCGGAAAGCTTGTTATTGTTCTCCATGTATTATTGACTTCCTGCTCGTCTGGAGAAAAAGAGTGAGAGTGAGGTGAAACCAATAATGTACAACTTGTGATTTTAAAGCAAAGAATTAATGATATGAACTGGTAGGAGAAGCGATCTGGCGAGGAAGTTGGCATAGCATTTAACACGAAACGGACACCTTTGCAGCCATAACGTTAAATTACTTAAACATGTTTGCTGTTTGTAGCTAAAATTTACACCTCTTCGAATCTTGAACTTATTGTTTATCCAACCCATTTCAGCATTTCTGCTTCTTCTTAATATAAACATAGTTAACGATAACGACAAAATTTGTACATGTAAAAATGCTTGTTTAGTGAAGACAAATGGGATTTGTGGCTTTCTAATGATGTTTTTGTCTTTACCATTAAATTTTGAGTGGGTAGAAAGTCATGAAAGGAAGGTAGTAAATCATTCATAGCCTTATTGGTTATGCATTAAACTTGTTTGGAATTTATGGCATGAGTTGGTTAGGCATCTATGTAGATTTAAAGAAAGGTGGTTGGCTTTGTTATGGCTGCTGCTGTTTGACTGTAGTTGACTTATGTTTGCTTACTTCACTGTTCTTTTATATGATATTGTTGATGAGTTCTGTATTTGAACAAGGTAGACTAAATTTGGAAATTACATCAAACGACTCCGTTTGAGAGTAAAACGGTGCCGGATACAGGCTACACAAGATTAACACTACGGTTCATTGGTAGTCGGGACTTGGGCCGAAATCAACAGGCCCAGATAACTAGGGCATAGATAGGTCAACGGAGTCAACAATCCCTATCCGCTACTGTGATCTAAACCCTAATTTGAGAATTCCAGGATTTGATCGAATCCATCGGCGACGATGAAAAACCGATTTAGCGGAAAAGACGTGGATAATCCGGGAGGTTCGAATTCGGCTGAAAGGAGTTAGCTACTAAGAATTTGAACAGAAACAAGAAGAGGCTCGGTGGAAGTGGTTTGTCGCTTGAGACGTTCGCGAGTTTGAAATCGAAGAACAACAATGGATACAATCCGGCAATCATAAGTATGATTTAGTCTTTGTAGCATTTTTAAATCTCTTATCCGCTTACAGTTTCGATTTTGTATGTAAATTAGGAACCTAGGGTTTAGTTCGATCTTTAACTTTGGGAAAAACAGATATTGTGAATGGGAAAACAATTTTGCAGCTAATAATAAATTACCGTGTTTGAGTAGTTTATAAAAAAACTGTATTTCGTTGCTGTGTCGTTTTAATTGGCACTGGCTGCATTGAAACTTGCTGTTCTGGATTTAGATTGAGATATGCTGTTGTGGCATTGGGGTGAGTTGTTTTTGTTCTGATTGGTGTATGTATGTGTATGTGTGCTTTTACTTGGAAGTAAGTGGGTGACTTTGGCTTTTTATTCGTTTGGTCAGAGAAGCAGAGGGAATTTTATAAGAATGCCAAGTATGTTAACAAATACAAGAAAGTTTTGAAGAAAGAGAATGTAACTGGCGAGATTTCTCTGAATATGGAACCGCTTGAGGTGAGCTAAACGTCTTTATCTTCACTGCTGCTTGGTTGCGATGTGTTAGCATTGTAAAAAATGTCTATTTTGAAGCCATTTAAGTTTGGATTGTAAGTTATAGTTGTTTTTTACTTTATCCATGTGTAGGGGTAGCTTTGCTGATATTTTACCTTTTGGACAGGATGGCATAATAGCCAAAGATGGTCCGGAGACTAGTATGAACAGGAAGGAGAAGAAAACAAAGCATAAAACATACAAGTTAAATGAAATTTACGAGCAACAGCGTCAAGAGAAGGAGAAAGTCCGAGCAGAAAAAGAGGCCGTCATTAATGCTAAAGAACAAGCAAGGAAAGAAGCTGAATTTCGTAGGAAAACAGCTCGTAAGATGATGTTCAAGAAAACTAGGTCTGGTCAGCCTGTAATGAAGTATCGAATTGAGCAACTGTTGGAAACTCTTCAAGGGTCCTCCAATAACTAAAACTTTGCGTGGAGCTATTTATTGTGTGTCTACGCGTTGCCAGTGTCATAGGTTCACCTATTTCGTTGTACAATGTTACATACATCTTAGATTATTAATCAAAGGATGCTAAGCTAGAACTCAGTCTGATAGTCCAGCTTATATCTTTTGTTATGGTCACTTTTCTACTTGTACTTTTGATCCACGAAGTGTTTTTACTGTATAAAAGGTAGATACAAGTCGAATCCTTGTTCAATTCATCTCAAGTAAAACGTAGCATGCAGCTTAACAAACACAATTCACTGTCCTGAACAAGAACTTCACAAACTCAAACAGAAAACGTTTGTTACAAAAGACCAGACAACAACATGAGAAGCATATATTGAACGCCTGAATGGCTGAACTTAAATAGTTTATAGCCCGCTGTGACTAGCATCATTCACAAGCCATTCTAGTATCAAAGCTGCTCAAGCAGATGGCGAAGGCCTGAAAGGCTGATAAAGGATACTGATAATCCATTGTAAAAACATCCTTCCCCACTTTGCCGAACTGAAGGATTACATTCTCATTCTGGGGTTCGGAGGCACCAGTCTCAGAAGCTGCTACTAGCTGAAAGTTTTTGACTGAGGCAACAGTAACCCGGCCGTTGAAATTTAAACACCAGCACTGGAGTTGTTCATGCCATCTAGGAGTTTTGTTCTTCAGCAAAAGCTTTCCTTCAGTGCTAGTTAGTTGTCCCGTTTGGAAACTATCAGTTTTGGTCGACTTCGATCGGAAGAATGGCAAGGACACACTAGATTCAGAGCTGCTAGGATAAAACTCGGTTGGTGTGGGAGCTGATCCTGCTGGCTCAACTGAAGAGGCAGGAATCGCATCCATAACACACTGCATTCTCCTCGGACCCCTTTTATTTAAAAGAATTTAATATAAAATCTTCAGCTAATCTAGTTTGATCCACACAAATAGATATTAATCCCGAATATGAAATTTAATTAAGAACCTGGCTCCCATGACATGCAACTCGTACGATATATGTGCAGCAGAATAATTGCCAGGAGGAACCCAGGGAGAAACTTGTTTAAGCGAAGACAGTCGGGTGGATCGGCATTTGGTGACCACCGGTCCACCGCTGGGAGGCTGTGTATCATAGACCACAAACTTGGTTCCAAGGAAATTGGCTCTGAAACCGAAACAAATGATGTTAAAGGTAGTGTCTCACACAAGCAAATACCAAACATTTCTTGGACCATTACGTCATACCTCAATTTGCCAATAATGGTGTTACTACCTTTTGGTACATAATCAACATTTAATGATATGATGTAGTCTATACAAGTAAGGTTTCTGCACTTCCTTGCAGCTAGAAGAAACTTCCCATCATTGGACGCTGCCAAATAGTTATAGACAAGGGGTAAACATACATCAAAAAAAGTTGGTGATTAGATATTAAAATTATCACATCAGATATTTATATAATATGAGAAATTAATATAATGAAAATATCTGAGAAGTGAAGGTTTTAACTACCATGGTTTAAACCAAGGTAGAGATGATAAGTCTGGCTGGAACGATTGCGTTTAATATAACATTGGACAATCGACTCCCTCGGACCAGGCTACAAAAATGACATAACACAAAAGTTAATTAGCAGATGCAACTAAAAGTCTCAAAGAGAAGCTGAACTAAAAGCCTTTCAAAATATATTAAGAAGCTCGTTTCTCTAATTCATAGCAATGTTCTCTATCAAACATTTTTGTTTGGTATTTTTACGCAAGCATCATCAATAAATTTGAGCTCTAACACAAAGTTATTATTTAGTGATAACATTACAATATATTTCAACAATCCAGATACGGTCAGAACTAAGGTGAATCACTTTCAGAGTGCGTCAAAATCAAAATTTCCATGCAGATAAAGACAAAATTTAATGCTACTAGCATCTGGAACCTAAAAGACAACTAAACAGATGTTGTCTCGGATATCTCGACAACTTCAACTGTAAAGTGGAGATAGATACTTCAAGTATGTCTAACCTGCTTCAAGGAAATCGGGAAGGTCAACTTGCCAGAAACTTCTGGCAGTTTTACAATTTCCTTGGTAATTTCTCTCCAACTCTTGCAAACACCGGCACACGCAATCACATTTTTGCGAGGAGGCCAATCAGTCTCAGATGACTCTATCCTCATTAATACATCCCTCAACAATTCCGGAGGCATATTAGCCCAACAACTCTGTTTGAAAGCATCAACTGGCACATAAGCATCCTGGACAACTCGTTGAGACCTTGATCTCAGACTAAACTTCAGATCAAATATTTTCCTCGATAAGCTCCCATTTTCACCCTTCATTTCCAAAACTATCTTCCCAAATGAGATATATCTGTAATTCTGTATTGTCCCCAACTATAAGTCTCAAAACAAAGTGCTTCCCACTTAACAGACTATTTAACACGCATCAAAAGCCCTTCGTCTTTCGTACCAATCATTCAACACTCAAAAAGCTTCAAGTTTGTAACGAATTGGATGTTCACACCATCAAAACCACCATCCTGACAAGCAGCATATGCTCAATCAAATCACATATCCAAAAATAGTATCCATAAATCAATAACACCTAAAAGGAAACTCCATCAAACAAAAGGTGAAAACTTTAACTTCAGTAAGAAACAGACATCCAAAGTACTAAACCCAAAGAAATTCAGTCCAATACTCAATCAAACAGCACACATACAAACCCAATCAGCTCCACTAAACCAAATCAAACAACGCAACAACGCCAATTCAATCGCGCAACAAAAACATACATAAAGGTCTCACCTTTAAGCTAAATCTAATGAATAGCCACCGAAAATGGATCAGTGAATCAGTCAAAATCAAAAACAAAATTAGGGTTTTGAAAATTTTTGCTTCTGTCTTACTTTCTTAGCTTGTGGTCCGCAATATGCGATCTGGGTCGGTCTCTGTCTCTCCCTCTTCTCGAATTTACTTCGATGTTCGGCAAGAGGGTTTTTTAATTTAATAATATTTATTAGATTAACTGAACGCTACTCCACGACTTTAATTTAAATATCTCATTAGAATCTATCAAAACAGAATAAAAAATTCACATAAAAGAATATTTTTTGCGTTTAAATAATTTAATAAAAAATTATGATGTGTAATTATTTTAACTCAGCTATAATTGTATTTTTAACTCGATGGTAATTTTTATTTAGAATTACTGGATTTGATGAATTCAACAAATTTGGTTAGATCTGGTTTTTAATTTAAATCAAATCAATTATAATTATGATTCATATGGCTGAGGGCAAAAGAGATATTAAGTTTTTGTAAAACATGACGATTTTGTTATAACCGTTTGTTTAATAAATTGACGACATAAATTAATTTGATTTTTAATTTGAATGAATTTTGAATTTGCTTTGTTGATTAGATTTGACGGCTATTTGAGATCTCATAAAATACATATCCTTATTGATTTTTTTCCTATAATTCATAAATTGTAAATAATATCCATAGAAAAAGGTCTTATTTAGGGATTAGGATCCCATGCTGCCTACAGCATTTTGCAGCCAAACTTAAAACGACGTAGTTTTAAACACTATCAATCAAAACTGCGTCGTTTTATAAAGGGTTCATTAATTTTGAAATTGGGTTTTAGAAGAACTACGTCGTTTTAAATTACTTCAAGTTAAACTACGTCGTTTTAAGTTTATAATTTAAAATTTAAAATTTGAATATTGGCTGTATATGGCTGTAGGCTGTACGGGATCCGAATCCCTTATTTAGAATGGTAAATGCAATTTGCAAAGTGAAAATGCGGTTTTGATTGATTAATTAAAGAATTAAAAATAATTCAAAGATGCCAAATAAAGGTTAAAGTAAAAAATTTAATACTAATATTACTGCATAAATTCTGCCGCTCAAGACCTCGTCCATTTCAAAAACTTCCATATTCTTCATACACGTGTCATTCTTCTATTGGACACCATTTACGTATAACCACGCCCAATGCCGGTTTTCAAGCATTCCTCCAACTCGTACTCTTTCAATTCAAAACTCTCCGACGAAGAACACTGGGCAGTTTCGTTCAGTGAAGATTGATAGACTCAACGAGGTGATCTTTATGTTCTACTGATGACTTATAGGCCAAAAGGGTTTTTTGATTTGCAGATTTGTGGTCATAAATTTGGATTAGTACACAAAGATTGAATCTTTTTATGGTTTAGTTCAAAGATTTGATCTTTTGAAAATTTAGTGTTAGAGGTTGGATTCATGAGTCGGAAGATTGGATTTTGAGCATGGTTAGAGTTGAGGTTTTGTTTCTACTGAAATTTATGTTTACAATGTTCTTGTTTGGATTTAAGGTTGGCAAGATTTGAAAACTGAGTTCAAAGATTGTGTTTTTGATGGGAATTTGTTTTACATTTAGGCATCTGGGGTTGATTTTGGCTGATTTTGATGTACTGATGTTTTTGCTGATTTGGGGTTTGAAGGTGAGTGACAGTGAAGATATGGTAGATAATGCGAGAAAGAAAGAGTCTCACTGGTGGTGGTTTGAAGGACACAAGAATACCAAGCGGTCATCGTGGCTTCAATCTACCATTGAAGGTGCTGCAATTAGCTATTTGTTTTTGGTATTACAATTATCTTTACTTTTCAATGGAAAAACTATTTGAATGCCAAGTCATTGAAACTGTGACTGAAGTCCAACCATTGCTTTCTTAATCATTCTAATCTTTTATAGAGTAGGACTAAAAGTATTCGCGATTGGGATGATTGATGTTCAAACTTATGAACAATTATGTGCCTTTGTGAAGTAAAATGGGAACTTTTTATAACTTTATGATTTGAGAAATTGAATTTTTGCTACTGACAGAACTGGATGCGAAGACAAAGGCCATGCTTCGAATAATTGAGGAGGATGCAGATTCATTTGCTAAACGCGCAGAGATGTTCTACAATAAGAAGCCTGAGCTTATTAATATGGTTGAGGATTTCTACAGAGCTCATCGCTCATTAGCTGAGCGCTATGACTTAGCCAGGCAGAGCCTGTGACATGTACAATGCCATCTCCTCGTGCTTACAGCAAATCTAAGTCAGAGAGGAATGGTGACAAACAGTGTTGATCATTCCTTGTGATACCTTATTCCGTATCCTCGATTTTCTGAAGATCACAATGAGTGCGGAAATAGATGAAACCGAACCTGAAACATGCGCACTCGAGCTGAAAGCAACTGGATTTTAATCCAACTGCAATTATGCAAATTGCGGAACTGGAGAAATTAAAAAGTGAGATTGAAATGCTGAAAGAGGAGAACAAAAGTTATAAAATTGAGCTACTGCAGAAAGATGAAGATAAACGAGAAGTTATAAGGCAACTAAGTATGGCCATCAACATGCTCAAGGAGGAGAACACAATTCTACGTCAGACAATGATTTCATCTTCAAAAGATCCTCGTCTCAACAGATCTTAAATGCCTTACATCTCGTATAAATTCAACGAGTTCCTCTTTAAGAATTTGATAGCTGCTGGTCTAAGTCATCTTAAGTAAGAAGCCCTTTAGCGTTATTGTATGTACTTGGAATGTATATCGTAGTTTCGAGGAGGTTTCAGTAGCCGAAACATGTTGATCTTGTCTAGTGTAATCTCCTAAGTTTAGGATATGAATTTCAATGAGTATGCATTTGCTTGAATGAGTACATTTTGTGAGTGTCAAATTCAAAACGACATAACTTTTATGAAATTACCTGATTAAACGACACAGTGGACAATATTCTGGTTTAGGCAAAGCAGAATCTTGAGGTCAGCGACGTATTGACATCAACTAACGACGTTCCGTGATTGCGAAACTGGTTGGTCGGGTTCGTCTGTGGCAGCTGAATTTCTTAGGCTGGAACAAATTCACAGACTCAGGTTTGTGAATGACCTCGATTTTGATTCAAATTCTTCATGTTTGATTTTGGTGGAATGAAAATGACTTCTTATTATTTGAGTAATCTGTTGTTGTTGATGTTGCGTGATTTTGGAAATGGGTTTGTCTGGAAATTGAATAAAGGATGGAACTTTGAGTTGAGGAGCGTAGTTAAGGTTAGGGTTTGGGGAGGAGTTGAAATTTAGGAAATGTGAATTGTTTTGTTGGATCATGTTTTTTATGAATTGTTTGTTGTTGAAATGCTGAAATTTGATTGCTTAATTAGGGAATTTTAAGAGGGTGAGTAGTAGACTTGAAGGTAACGGACGTCATGAAGGAGAAACAAGTTTTGGGCATCAGTCCTTCAAATGCAGCTTATCATTTCGGTACTAGTGGAGCAGCTGTTGCTATTGCTACTGGATTTACACATCCTTTAGGTTGTGTGTTTTACTTTACTGCTTCCTAAATTTTAATCGAGTTTTGTATTCTAGACTTTATTCCCAACTGTCAATCAACTTGTACTGCGCTCGCCTATGCAGATGTTATAAAGGTGAGATTGCAGATGCAACTTGTAGGTCAAAGAGGGCCTCTTACCGGAATGGTATTTGCTGGACCTTAAAATGCATAATGATTTTGCCTTACGGAATTGGGGAATTACAGCATATTTATTTCACCATGTTGTGCTGAAAAAAATGCAACAGGCACAACTTTTTTCTCAAGTTGTAAAAAATGAAGGACCTAGAAGTTTGTATATGGGATTGACACCTGCATTGACCAGGTCAGTGCTCTATGGAGGTCTTCGACTAGGCTTGTATGAACCATCAAAGTATGCTTGTGAATGGGCTTTCGGGTCCACGAATATATTGTGTAAGATTGCATCTGGAGCTTTTGCAGGCGCTGTAGCAACTGCCTTTACAAATCCAACCGAAGTGCTAAAGGTAGTTGTTTCTAATTGTTGAGTTTTTATTTCATGTTGAGCCACTGACTGATTATGGTTATTTACTCGATCAGGTTAGGTTGCAGCAGCAGTCAAACTCCAGACTGGGAATACTTGGAGAAATTCGCAAAATTGTTGCAGAAGAGGGAACTGCAGCATTTTGGAAAGGGGTCGGTCCTGCTATGGCCAGGGCTGCTGCTTTAACTGCGACACAGTTAGCAACATACGATGAATCTAAGCAGGTAAATTTCCATATGTAACAATTCCCAGAATTATCTATTTTTGTGACGCTGCATTTTTTCCGATCAAATTATTGTTGTTCATTTGTCGTTGGAAATTGGTGATTAGGTATTAATGAAGTGGACATCCATCAGGGAAGGGTTTGAGCTACATCTCATGTATGTGAATACTTTACCTCTATGGTACTTACCTAAAAACTAATGTGATACCAGTAGTTAATTTCTTTGCTGACACATTTTGTTTGATCTTAAACAGATCAAGCGCAATGGCTGGAACAGTGAGCACATTGGTAACTACTCCTGTGGACATGGTTAAAACTCGTCTCATGTTGCAGCGTGAATCAAAAGTGTATAAGAACGGATTTCACTGTGCATACCAGGTTTGTTTGATTGTTTCTATTACTCATTCTTTCAAACATTCATTTGAAATTTGTTCCCGAAATTTGTTGAAGAATGATGCCAAACATTCATTTGAAGTATGTTGCCTCGAATAATGTTTTGTATTTTTCAGAACTACTACTACTGCAGTCATTAATGTTGTTTGCAAGGTTATCTGAACCTAAGTTTTCTAGTTGACTAGTCTAAATGGCGATCACTGGATATTTGAATGATTATTTAGCTGGTTGACTGCAGATTCGAAGCATCACTAATAGCAAATTCATTATTCATGAGCTAACTTATGGATTTTATTCAAAATATATTGAGATATCAAACCTACTGCAGAGATGGGTGTTAAGAGTTTCTTAGCACAAATAAGTCTTCACATGTTTTATATTTCAGGTTTTGCGAAATGAAGGCCCAAGGGGACTCTACAAAGGGTAATGCAAAGCGTACTGTGTCATTTGTTAGACATCAATCTCTATCTTTGATACTTTATGAACTTAAGACCAATGTGTTCGTGCTTTCATTGTTTTTTCACCATTATAGTCAGTTCAACCATAACTTTTTGAATGTTTTTGTAACAGGGGTTTTGCCATTTTCGCCAGATTAGGTCCTCAAACAGCCATCACCTTTGTCCTTTGTGAGCAACTACGAAAGCTCGCTGGACTTGATGCTATTTAGCTGATCTCTAAATGCATTATAAAGCCAAATCAAACCATTATCCAGCTCGACTCTTGAACTAACACAGTAGTGGATTCAAGGCAAGACTCTATTGAAAACTAACATAAATTTTGGTGACCTCATTGTGTGTCAATTCATAGAGGGCATATCTGTTGTATGCATTGTTGTGCTATTGTAAAAATGAAACATGTCACTAGTTGTCTTTCAATGAAAGGAACGACATTTGTGCATCAAATCATTCAGATTTCTGCATCTTTGATACTGCATAGGAAATTTGTTTCAGTATCCATCTTTGATAAACATAAAACATATAATGAAAAAGTCGATCAGCAGGTAAGACTTGATAGCATAGAATAAAGAAAAATGGCACACGAGTTTATACGACATTGCTTTACGGCTATAATGATTTATATGAGATGGAGCCCATTCTCACATAAACTTGGCATGAATCATGAGTTCAAACAGCTCTCAGTAATAATCATTAATGGAGACTGAAGAGTTTTCAGTGTTCCATATTGTGGGACTGGGATATGAATCAAGAATGTATCTCCGATGATAAGGTGTGAGGTCTTGCACTATGTACACGAAGAAAAGTATTGATGCCGCTGAGAGAATGATTGCTATTCAACAGCTCTTATGGCTTCTTAATTGAAATGGTCCAGAGAAGATCAGTGTCTGACTTCACTGTTACATTCTCTGCCTCTACTAGGTTTGATGTGCTCACAAGACCACCAAATCTCATCTCTGTGTTAGCTGAGAGGACAAGGAAAAATGGACGAATTAGCTGCAAAATCCTCTCAGCTGCAAACTTGGCTTAGAAATAAACAAGCACATGGAATTTTAAAAATGCAATCAGTATATCGAAAGTTTCACTTGAAGACTATATACAACTATATAGAATACAAAATCAGGTGGCACTCGTAGGTCTAGCAGCAAGCCTTTGACATGAGATTTGCATATTTCAGCAATTACCCTAAGATAACTGCTCTAGTGGGCTATGGGCATTTCATGTGATCAATCTATATAACACATGGACCATAATCTAATGAATTATTGTCAAAGGACGATAAGGTTGAGCTCAACATAAGAAACAGTTGCATGAATTTAAAATTCCCATCTGCCGTACTTACTTAGATTCCATTTGAGTCCTGTGGTGGTAGTGTTTCCAGAGGGCATCCCAACAGGTATCAGGCCACAGTGGGGACCCTCGATTGAAGATATGATGTGTATCTCATGACGATAACGTTTAGGAAGTAGGTGAATAATGCTATCTTCAGATAAAAGAACTATTTTCAAGTTTGGAAACTTGTAAAGAACATTAATATTTCCAAACTCATGATCAAAACGCCCACCAAGTGCTCCAGAAACTAGAATGCAGAGCTGTTTTGGCAAAAAAAACAGATCATGGACAAACCCGAACGGCGAATATAAAGAAAACTAACAAGCCTTTCAATTGTAGATTCTACGCAGTGTTTTCACGGCGTTACGGCGTTCTTCGACGCTAGAGTACCGCCATGAACGCCTTGGCGACATAACGAACGCCTAGGCGTTTTATGACGATGTAATATTATGATATATATTTTAGATTATGTATATATTTAAGTATTAATAAATCATTGAAAAATAAAATATCATTATAAAATTTTAATTAAAATCCAATAATATAATCGATTTGCTTGTGAAATTATATTAAATCCAAAAATTGAATTAATTAAAAATAAATCAATAAATAATAAACTTAGATCAATTAATTTTAATAAACCCTAATGCCTTAAACGTCGGAAACTTGGCGTGTAGCGACTTAGACTTTAAAAAACGCCACAACGACATGTCGTTGCCAAGGCGACGCCTTGGCAGCGACTTGAAAACACTGATTCTACGTTTCGTTTGTACAAGGCACAAATGCTACAAAACTGAAAACTGCATATATTTGAATTAATAAGCACACCCAACAACAGTAAGCGTTTAGAAAGGACCCCATCAAAGCTTATTTTAACTTACATTTTGTTTTTCTTCATCTGGTGTGACGGAACTGATATAATTAATGCATTTATGCAGATCAGTAGTGTCCTGGTCTTGTGATTCATCTACGATCTGGGTACCCTACACAGAATTATTATTTTTACTTCCATTTTTCAATCAACCCTTTAGATGGCCCGGCTCAAGAATATGATTCAAGTGATATATGTTACCTTAATCAAGTAGTAATCAAGAACTTCTTTTCTGATTGAGTCCATGTCACCTTTGATTACATGAGGTAAGTACCTGTCAGCAACTTATGCATCAGTTTCAGTCCTCAGAAGATAACATTTTCTGTTTGCAACCAATGAAGCATATATACATCCTTGTGATGCCCAAGAAAATGCATGTCCTTGTTTTATGAAACCATATCTTACATAACTATCATGTGCCAAAATTAAAAAAGCTAACAGCCAACCGATTCCACCATCCCCTGCCTGTGTATTATGGATGCAGAATGTGTCATACAAGGTCAGAACTAAAACTTATCTGCAGTGCTGTATTTTCACACAAACAATGCAACCCTTTCTTCATCAATGTTTCAGATCATGCTACCCAGTTAACTGGAGCAAAAATTCCACTAGGCCATTTACCCACAGTTCACTACTTTCCATATAGGCTCACACTATTAATGACACTGCTCCAACTGTCTCAAACTATAATTGCAAGGCCATTGTTTTCTTTTTAATTACAGGGCCATTTAATTTCCATCAAAAACCAGAACTTATACACAATAAATAAAGCCAGCTCAGTTCAATCAAAGCCAATTATTGTCAAGACATTAACATTTTCTTCACTCTTTGAAAGACATACTATCATCTGATATTGAATATTGCCAAAGAAATACGAAAGAGTCTCGATTTAAAAGTCAGCTCGCTAATACTAATTTCTATTCTTACGCAGCAACACAATCAGCAGAAACCTACCTTTTCCTGACTTGATCAGCATCCTCATCTGGAAACAGAAGAGGCATTTCATCAAACAACCTGTTAGCACCTCCATCTGCACAAAGCCTAACCTTTGCTGCTCTACACAAACACATTTACTACAATCAATCAAATCAATCAAAACCCAAATCCACTAAAACAACCCTAAACTACATTTTAACCAAACAAAATCAAATTTTGACAACCAACCAACGCACCGTGCTTCCACAGCAACGGCGTGAAGCGCGGAATGCTCTGATTGAGAACCACCAACGCGTAGTTAGGATTTGTAGAACCGTCGAGACCGTCGGGGAGAGAAGTGGGTGGGAGGAGAAACGACGAGATGTGTCGCATAATAGACATGTTGACCGTTGACCGACGTGGTTCTTCGTTGCAGATTTGACTTCGTCTCTTTCTCTTTCTAACTGCACTCGAGTTAATGTGGATTCAGATTTGGAGCCACGTGTCTGTTTCAGTTGAAAGTTCAAAATATCGCGATATATCGTACGAGTATTTGTCTATTGGGCCGTTTAGTTCTATTGATTAATTAATATAAATGGGCCTTGATGAAGCCCAATAATAGTGGTGCTGTCAGCATCGACACAGTCGAAATAGTGAATGAAAAACCACTGAAGTGAATTTCCACCTCGTTAGAAGGATTTATGGTCTCAAAAAGGTGAGGTTTGAAGAGTCACATTTAACACTCCAGTGACCCCTAAAAGCTTAGCCACATAAAACCCCTGTGCTGCTAAAAGATAGTCTTTTTGAAATGAGTTCAAATCAAGTTGGAAATATCGTAAATGTAGAGATTCAATAGCCAAAACCGGACACATTAAAGACATGGTATATGAATGTAATGCAAGTGAGAAGTTTGAGTTTAACAGGTTCAGCATTTTCAGTTTCAAGAAAACATGAATTTTTTAAACATTTCACAGCGTGCAAGTGAATATATTCATAAATGAGAAGAAGTAAGATGAACTGGGGTGCAACAATTAGTAAACCTGAAAGGCCTTCAAGCAAGTGATTTTAAAAACAAGTACATGTATACAAGTTAATGATAGTTGTGACTTCTACATAAATCAAGGGTAAGAGTTCATAGACGAGACTCGAGACATTTCATCATCTATCACCATTTAGACAAGAAAACAAGGAATTTTATTGAAAGGAAGGCGTGCCCTGATGCAAGACCTGCAACTAACAACAAAGCACACGGTACAATAGAAAGAAGTCGGGTGAACAATCTTGATTAATTAACTTCCACTGACGCAATATTTGAAAAGAGAGCAAAATGGAGTACTAAGGTTTTGGATCTCAGAGGTTGAAGTTTATGGTGGTAAACGTAGTAGCAGTATCAGAAATGACGGGGTTATTTATAGGTGGCTCAATAGCATTTTGCTCATTGTTTCCAGCCCTATTTTGATTAGCCTTCTCATTTTCAAAATCTCTATATCTAAGTAAATACCTCTTTGTAGTTTCAGTATAATCATCAAATCCAAGAGATCCCAAAGCCCAGCAAATATCATCTCCATTTAAAGTCTTACGTTTCTCCTTGCGACACTTGTCAGATGCCTCACTTGTGACAAAACTTATGAATTCAGAAACACATTCTTGCATGGTTTCTTTAGCTTCTTTAGAGATCTTGGCATTTCGAGGTAGGATCTGCTTCATTATCCTTCCCACATTAGCAATCGGAAGCAAATGATCTTGCTCTTTTAAAACCCCTTCTTGATTGCGAGAGCCACTGTTTTCACCTTCATAAGTGAGTTTGAGGCTGCATCCAGACTCATAAGTGTCTGTATTATCAGTCATTCTCTCTCTATGGAGGATAAACTTGGACTTATTGAACCCGCTCCCGCCTAACAAATGTGTCGCTTACGACTGCTCCTTTTATAGGAAGAAACATGTGTATGTATAGATTTATGTATGAGCACCAAGTCTTGGTATTTGTTTTGGACAGGAATACCTTTTAAGTTTGAAGCCGAGCCGAGCCAGTCATCAGCTACACTACTTGGAGGTAACTCTTCCCTTAGCTTACAGACATATGCTCTTCAAGTCACCATTGGAGTTTAGAAGGAATTACATGACCTGTGGATGTAGTCAGGAGAAGAAATTGTTATTGAACTCTTGAAAAAGCCCTAAAGAGGTAGCTAGACTCATATAATCAATTATAAACATGAGGTCCCCCCACTCCCACACCAACCCTTTAAATTCATTTGGCCTTTAATCTTTATCGATGCTTTCAATAAATCTGTACTAGTTATGTTTAGAATAAGCTTAAAATGTGACTTGTGGACAAGAAAATACGCATGGAGTCTGTGGAAGGTTACTTATAAGAAAAATGAGATCTCATAGAAGACAACAAATTCTAAACGTTGATTGGATCAAACTGAGTTGAGTTATCCACTTCATGAACAGCAAACTAGAGTACTACACTAATAATAAAAACTTAAGGAGCCTCACCCATTTTCTTATGATGTCTGGGATTTGTATAGTTGAGAGGGTCAAAGGACAAGACTGAAAACCCTAAACTTTATAGATCAAAGCACACTCTAAACAAACAAGTGGCAATTATGCAAATTATTCACATCTTTGTCTACATGAGACTGGTTTAACTAAGGGTGTCCATCGAGCCGGATCTCATCCTAAAATAACCTAAAAAATTCAGATTTTTTAGCAAAATTGAAGCCGGGCCGAGATCTCGCACAAGAGATTTATTTAATTAACTCATAATAACTTCTCAGTAAGTGGTTCTCTCTAACGCATCATCAACATTAGAATCTTTTCTTGTTTGCTTATGTCATTTGTCCATTATAAGATGCTTAATTAATGATTATAGGACTAATTATTATCATAGTGACACAACTAAACAATCAAGAAAAAGAAGTCAATAGCAAATATTCGACTAACCTATAAGAGCTTTTAGTGGCCTTTTCTTTTGTATTTTGTATATGGTTGACTATTATGTATATTTCTTTAAAGAATCACCAGTGTGAAATGTTTATAAATTCATTTTATAATAAAATTATCCAGATACTCGACCACGATACCTAAATGAAGCACACATTTCTTTTAATTCTGTCTGGCATGGATCAACTTTAAATTAGTATAATGGATATAAAAATATTGGGGTTGTACGATTTTATTTTATTTTTTAGTGTTAGGCAACATTCGCAAACACAACACACACGTATGACCACAACCAGACATGCAAAGGAACTATTATTCTAACGTATTGATAAGACTTCGATCATCAAGAGTCTTTATCTTACCGAGTATACCCTCGCAAATAAATAGTTAATCCTCATATGAAGAGACGTGATTAAACTTTACCTTGAAACATAAGCAGTACAACAATGAATTGCATGAATCTATTTCACTTTGAGCTCAGGTAGGAATAAGTCTGCATCCCATACAGTATGGTCGTGGGTCGGTTTCCTCTTCCCAAGAATCTAGCAGTGACCATGGAAGAAGCATATCAGAATAAGAAAGTACGGAAATCATCAACAAAAATGCATTAATTAACAACTGACAGATAAATGTTTGCATCGAGCTTATGTAGTCTTTAGGTATATATATGTACTTGACATATTTTACCAAGAGATATCTCATAGGGAGTTCATGTGTTAGATGTATGAAAGCTGCAAAGAACAACTAATACTCATTGAACGATGTTAAGAATTGTAAAACAGCTCATAAGACTCCTGTGTTTCCATTTCAAACACTCTCATATGAGAAAAGTGTTCTGAATACGTGTTTTGTGGTCCAATTTTTTTAATTTAATCATGTATCTAAGAAAAGAAGCAAATAATACAAAAATAAAATGCTGGTATAGAACTTAGACACTTTACCTTCAAGAGAGCTCCCTCTCCATTGAAAAAGCTTTTCATTTCTATGAGGTATGCAATAATGTTACATGAAGCATAATGATGTTACCCACCATTTCTTAAAATTGATGTAATCACTGCCCTAGCAACACGAAATATATAGTTAATGACATGAACTAAAATAGGCAGGCTGCATTTTTGTGTGATGGGAACTCATACAAACTAACAAAGACATTCACATTTTTTGCAAACACAAATGAAGTTGTGGGACCTTCACAAGTTCCTACTTTGTCTCTCCAAGGGTATGGAAATATGAGTAAATTGAATATAGATAAAGTTAAAGATTTCTAGAACTTTCTTCTCAATATTGTTGAAGTACGTGTTCTAAACGATCAATATCAAAACCAGAAATCTAGAGGACCACTTTTAAACCACTAATTGTGTGAATCTCTCATGATCTGAACAATATTGTAGATGCCACAAACTAAGGAAAGTTAGGTTTGAATTGTATCAAACACATAGGTCAACATCTAAAGATTACAAGGAATGTCTTCGCCAGATTTTCCCACCACTCAGCTTCTTAATGCTACAATATTGCAGTCGTGTCTATAACAATACTGAACTACTAGCCATTTAATGCCTTAATCATGCAACCAAAGAACATGACCGTAAAGTAACCATTTACGCATCTGATTCTACACAAGTAAGCGACATAACCAAATACGATTATTACTCTGAGAAATAACACTTTTTAAAAGTCACACCATTGTTTCAACCCCACTAAATCTACAAGGATTTCACAACAGTGGGGCAAATGCATCATTCATTTAAATTCAAATTGTATGTCAATTGTCAATGGCATAACATATCATCACTTGAATAGAAAACAGAATATCCACAGCACAAAAATGCACAGTAAGATCAGAAGCCCTAGCTTTTATCGATTCAACAAATACTCACTCATGTTCAAAATCAACCTAAGCAAAAATCAAGCATTTGCATTTTCACCGTAGAAATTAATTAAAAGGAAACTCACTGAGTCGAGTCCGAGTCGCGCCATTTCGCCGTTCTGTTTCGATCCGAAAAGTCCGGCGAAAGAAATCGCTAAATAAATTCACGACTGTTGAAACGTCGTCGCTCTAATTCATTCTTGTAGGCTGCGAGTTATTTGGGCCCTTAATGGGCTTGTAATTTTAAGTCGCTTCATGACCAAAATGAAATCTTAACTATTTTGTATGAGAAAAAAATGGTGAGTTATTATTTCAGAATTTGATTTTGAAAATAATATTTTTATCAGTCCTTATGTAATTATTAATATTTAAATTCTTTAATTTCTTTATGAATTTTGCTTGAAGACTTGTTCAGGGAACGGGTCAAGTGAAAACTCATTAAAAAATAAAATGGCAAGTTGTAGTCTTTTAAGTATTTTTTAAAATGTCAATCTTGACATGTAGTTGAAGTAGCAGTTTGCAATGGATGTGATTGATCCAAAAAAGTTTGAATAGTTTGATGTGTTTATTACACATTTTTTATAGACTATTATGATATACGAAATAAATAAATACATAATTTTTGAAGTGAATGTAAATCATTTACAATTTTTATCGATCCAAGAGTATTTTGTTATTTTTATGTAAATAATAAGATTATTTTACAAAATTATAAATCAACTGCAAAATTAATTTACTTAGTTTAATATTGTCATTTGAATTGGCAAGAAATAATTCTTATTTGATGGAAATATGAAGTTTTCAATTCCTATCTCACAAATTTAAAGAGATTAAACTCTCTCCACACCACAAGGGGACTCCTCACATTATGAGTTCCATCACTCCAATTCAAACTTCCGAACACTTAAATAGCAAATTTTCAACTTTTAACAAAAATGAAATGCAAATAAATGTGTAGATAAGGAATAATACAAAATTTAACAAGGATTGTTGTACCGATATTACATTTTTTATTTATTGTATCATTTATCGTACATTGCCATATTTTGTCAAACGTCTCTATCAAATAAATTATGCCCTTGCATAAGGAGTCGTTACTTAGTAGTCGTCATTTAATTTATGGTTATAGATCGAGGTTGGTGGTTCAAGTCCTTCTAAGTGCATACCCTCTTGAATTTGGGATATATCTATTCCTTGAAATGTAAAAATAATATTTTTCATAAAATAATAATAAATAAAGGTCTGGATGTTTTTTGCAAGTACATATAAAATTTCGGCCGGTTAACTACATAAAAATAGTTTTAAAGCACACAAATTTACTTCACCACGTATACAGTGATACTGCAGAAGGGTTGAGTTTTAGAGAGTCGTTAAATATATGTGAAATAGATGGACTTAATTACAGTTGTTGATTTTGATAATCTGATGGTTAAGATTAAAAAATTAATTTTTATTATATGGACGATTGAATTTGCGAAAAAACCTTAGCAGTTGAGTTTGATAATATTATTTAGAACAAAATCTCATTCGTTGGATTATTAATAATCAACAATCGAGATCATGTCACACGGTTTCACATATATTTAGAAAATCACATATGTAACAATGTTCATCGACAATTAAATACTCATAAAAAATAAGCAAATTAGTTATTCTAAACTAAGTTCACGCCATTATGCCTTTTTCATAAATAAAACACTATTCACTATATGCAATAAATGCGGATGGTGAGTAATTAAATTTGTAAAAAAAATCATTTGTTAACGTCAGCGGTCAACTGTTTTAATTAATTCTAAAACCAATTCATTCAAACACAATTAATTGAAACAAAGGTAAACTATTTTTATCTAACTACGATCAATCGAACAATAATTTTATACTGTATTAAATATATAAATAAATATATGAGACCGCTGAAATCTATATGAGTAACAGTGTGTATTTAATTTGATAGTATGCATTAATTTTAGGTAGAATAATAATATTTATGATAATTAGCATATCAAAATACCTTATTTAATAAATTAATTGCTTAAAATTTTATTATAATATTTTAGTAATAAAAAATCGACCACTAACACAATTTCATTTAAAATTGAAAAACAAACGTCCATCCAATCCAATACGGAAGTATATTATTTAATATTCCAACATAAAAGACAATGGCAAAAAACAAATCCATTAAAATACTTTTTTATAGAAATTTATTATTTTTAAAAACTAATTATAAATGACTCAATTTTCGTTATTAAAATCACCATTAGAAAAGTCCGAGTCGCACCATTTTACCGCTTTGTTTCGATCCGAAAAGTCCGGTGAGTATCATCGCCATATGAAATGAAAACTGTTAAAACGTGGTCGCTCTAGTTCGCACTTAGAGGCTGTGAGTAGTTTTGGATCCTTAATGGGCTTCTAATTTAACAGCCTTAATGACCAATAAGAAATCTTAACTAATTTAAATGACGAATATAATAAAATTTATGTAGTTGAATTATTATTTCATAATTTGATTTTGAGAAGAATATTTATATCAGCCATCATGTAAATTTAATAATATTAAAATATAATATTTTTTATAATATTTTCTTGAAGACTCGATCAGGGAATGGGTCAAGAGGAAACTCATTAAATAATAAAAGTGGCAGGTTGTAGTGTTAAGTTGTTCTAAATGTCAATCTCGACATGTAGTTGAAGTAGTAGTTTGCAATAGATGTGATTGACCCAAAAAGTCTCAAGGGTCAATTTTATATCAAACTTGACTAATGAGGATTAGTAATTAATTATGCCATATACATATACTAAATTTCTCTAAGTGAAGCTTCAAATTAAGTTAGGCTCTATTCACATCATTTTGGTTCACTTTCAGATCAGCAAACATTAGATCATTGCAATATTTATGGCAACAATTAGTGATCAATCATTGCTTAGAAAATGACCAAATTGATCAAACAGAATGACAGCATATAATGTGAATTCGTATCATTTCAAAAATAATAATTTGTTGAATGTTTCAGGATTTTAAATATTTCGAGGAAATTAAAGTAAGTACCATATAGTTTTTTCATAGAATTTTTTCTTCCAAAAAGCCCATGGGATCAATTTGTTTATAAAATGATAATTCAGAGAAACATGTAATTTTTGTGAGACGAAGGAAAATCATCTTAACTGTTAATTGATTCATCTAGCGGTTGGAACTAAAGTTGGTTTCTAATTAATATAGGTGTAATTGCAAAATACAGAATGCTTGTGAATGACGGTTACTAATATCAACCGTAACTGTTGAGATAATGTCTCTTCTCACAAACTTTAATTGTCCTTCTTGGTCTTTTTCCTGATAAATCAGACTGCAAAGTTTACTCAATCCAAAACCATTTAGTTAAATTAATGAATTGCATAATCCAAACTCGAGGGAAAAGGGTGCGTGTACGGATCCGGAAGTACTTAACAAACTAATTAAACCGAAATCGAACCAACCAGGATCGATCCGAACCGATGCGATGCGATCCGAGCCAAACACTGCCTTGAAATTCCATCGCTGTTGCAGAACACGCACTTTCTCTCTCTAAAACCATAGAAACCATTTTTCGTAAAATATTTCTCTCTCGAAGTCTTCAGTAAATCAACATCTCGCGTGTACATGAAAGCTAATCTGCGCTTCATAAAGTACGAATCTTTACCCACGCAAACCACTCCTTCACTCTTACAACGCCGCTCTGGCCCTGTCTGTTCTGTTTCGTTCTGTTTTTAACTTGTTTTGTTTGTTATATGAAACTGTGATTCGAGTTTGAATAGATGCGTTAACGAGTTGTTTTTCTGATCTCAGGGATTTGTTGTTGTGACGTGGGGGTTGGAGTGTTTGGTGAATCAAGGAGCTCTTCTGATATAGCGATGGAGGTTAGTTTGTGTTCGTATTTGTATGACTTGGTGATGGTCTGATGAGATTTGAAGCAATTTAGTTTTTGTGTTTTTGTAGTTATAATCTGCATGTGGATGGTTTGTTAATATCTTGGTATGTAATGTGAAAATGTGTCGGTGTTTGTCTAGGGGTTGAGTTTGATTTGGTCATTTGAGTGTGGTTTGATGGTGTTTTTCGGTGTTAGGTGGAACTGGGGTTGGGTTGAGTTGTTGGATGTGTTGGATGGTCTTTTGGGTGGTGCTGAGGTTTGGTTGTGTGAGGGTCTGTGGATGGGTGGATTTGGGGCTGCAGTTTGCGATTCGAGACTTTGGATTGTTAGGTTATGAGAGATTGTGTTTCTTAATATTTTTTCGTGGCTTGAATTTGGGTATCAGTGTTTCAGATTGGAGTATGTTTTTGTTTTGGAAATTGATGATAGACTAGAACGTGTATACATGTTTTGATGATTTGTTCATTAGTTTGATAGATATATACATGTTGGATCTGAATAAGGATTTATACATGTTGAGAAAGCATTGGATTTATTTTGTTGGAACTTGCACGGTTTGTTTTGGTGGTGCGGCAAGTGAAGGTCTTTAATATCTTCTCTGTGAGGTTTCTTTTGTATCACCACTTCAACGAATGTTAAAAAAGCTGATGCATGTTCTCATTAATGAAAAATGTGTTAGTCGTCCAACGGAACCTACTTAATGCGGTGTGATTTTGCAGATAAATCTTAATGATATACGAGAAAACATGGAACACGCGGCAGACTCAACTGAGGGATACTTCTTACCTGGTGTGTCTGGAGATCCAAAGATGTGTCCTCGTGTTGGAGACCAATACCAGGCTGTAATTCCAGATCTGGTAGAAGAAAATGAGTGTTCAAAACCAGATGCTGATAACGCAAACAAAGATATAAAATATTTATTACCTCCATTGCCTATACCCCTTATGTGGGTTCCTAATAAAGCTAGAGACGCGGAAAGTCTTAGTGTTCTCCATTGCCAGACTGACCCATATGCTAAACTAAATCAGGTTGTTCTTGAAAATGGCCGCAGATTGACTGCCCTTATGAAGGATATTAACATTATACTGGGAGTTGACAAGATGAAACTCAAGGCAGCTTCACGCGAAGGTTCTGAGGAGCTTTTAGCTGCAGAAGAGAAGAGTTTGTATCCTCTCCCTGGGACTTCAGACGAAGCGTGGAGTGATTTTGAGCTGGATTCATTTCTTTTAGCTCTTTACATCTTTGGAAAGGATCTTTACCTCGTAAAAAAATTTGTTGAAACAAAGAAGATGGAAGATGTTATATCATTTTATTATGGACCATTCTACAAAGGCAGCAAGTACCAAAGATGGGCAAAGTGCCTTCGATCACGTAGTAGAAAAAGTATACATGGGCAAAGAATGTTCACTGGTGGAAGACAGCAGGAGCTTTTCTCACGTCTCAGCCGTCGCATATCAGAGGAAACATCAAAGAAATTAGCAGAAGTAAGTTCGTTTGTTTTCATTTCCAGTTTTCTGGTATTTCCTATCAAAATATTATATATTCTTGATTTTGAGCTAAGAAATGATGACTTTCAGAATCGAGCTATTCATAGCAAACTTAGTTTGGTTCTACAGTTTAGCAAAACTGTTTCGAAGCTGTGTTCTTGAAGTGAGATTTTATGTCTGCTATATATTTTTTCCAGCAGCCACTACAGACAAATATAGTATTTTTAATTATTAGCCAATAATTGTTAGCATTTTTAGTATCCTGTATGAATCTGGAAACAGGATCCCATTATGGCAAGCTATCAAAATTGCGTAGCCTGTTTTAGTTGGCTTGTCATCTGTTTTGCCTTCTAGTTCTTTGATATGATTTACAATATTGGTTGAAGTGAATTCTAGTTGAATGACTGACCCATAGACTGGCATTTCCTGTAAAATCATAACACATCTGGTGCACACTGTCTGGTACTCCACCTAGATAAAATGGAAGCTTTGTCTCAGTTCTGATTTAAACCTGTCTTTCTTCGTGATACAATGTCATTTTCCGCTTCAGTTCAGTTTCAGTTCCCTGGTTAAGTGGACATTTCTAAATGATGTTTGCTCAAACTTAAATTATGTTTATTACTGCGACGCCTGCTTATATTCCCCAAATAACTTTCAGAAATAAAAACAGTTCGGTAATTTTATGAATGTTATACATTTCAGGCATCTAAGATATTCAAGGAGGAGGGCTATCATTTGAAGATTATGTGTTCATCTTGAAGGATCTCGTTGGAACAAAATTGTTGATAGAAGTAGTAGCAGTTGGTAAGGGGAAACAAGACCTTACGGGTATTGCAGCTGAGCCTCTAAAGTTACATCAAAATGTTTCAGCTCGACGAGAAATACAACAGGACAAAGGTTTGTCATCACTTTCGTGTAAAGAGATATCTGAGCTGCTAACTAGTTCACGATTAAGCAAAACCAAATCAAATGATCTCTTTTGGGAAGCTGTCTGGCCTCGTCTTTTAGCTGGAGGATGGCATTCCGAACAGCCTAAGGATCACGGACTTTTGTCATTGAAACATCAGTTGGTTTTTCTTTTCCCGGGTGTTAACAAATTTAAGAGGAAAAAGCATATCAAAGGACAGCATTATTTTGATTCTGTAAGTGATGTATTGAATAAAGTAGCTTCGGATCCACAGATTCTCGAACTGGAGGATGAAAAGGAGAAAAATAGAAGGCAGGAAGAAAATCACTCGGAAGAACTAGATGTCCATTTGGTAAACAGAAAGCATAATGGCTACATGAACATGTGCAACTCAGATCAAAGAAAAAATGAGACAGAATATATGATTGTGGATACCAGTAAGCATCGAGGGTCCAAGGTTCAGTGGATGCAAACTTTTCCAGTTCACCCTGCAGACATTTCAAGCTCCTCATCTGCCTGCAGTGGAAGAGATAGTTCATCTGAAAAATCAGATGGCGGAGTAGAGGTCACAAAATCTCCGAAATATGGGACTGACAGAGAATCATGTGCTGGAAAATATGCCCAGATTGTTAATGGCATTGTGTCTTCGAAAAAGCAGGAGATTGTTAGCGCCGATATAAGGAAAAGAAGCTCAAAGAAGCAACGCTTGTGGGGGAAAGTGAAATCAGGCCCGTCAAGGTATTTATCCTCTCTAAAGCTGCACCAGGTAAACTCAGCTGGTCCTAAGGATTCAAGTGAGGTTGCTGTAAAGAAAAATGAAAAACGCTTCATTCTTTGCTTGCGAAATCCCCTTAAAGTGAATGAAAATAAGCAATCTCACAAAGGCCTGGATTCACAGATATCACCTCCAGATTCATCTCCCTCTGTAACATTTGACTCACACTCATCTTTGCTGAATACATTGCCTAAAGCGAGCGAGGGGAGCACATGTATGGTATCTGAGAACTTCAAGGAAATTGGAAAACCTCTCATGCAGTCTTTACATCAGGCAGTCCCAGATGATATTGAAAGGAACCATAGTATCGCCCATGATGCCCTTTGTTCATCGTCCTTGGGTGAAAATACTAGTCAGGCCATTATGGATTCCTTTCAAAGTCATACATCATCAACTCGTGAAACACTTCAGCAAGTCGGTGGAAGTAATTCAGTGCAAAAAAAACTGCCAAAAATTCAGAAAAAACAGCAGCTGCTAATAACACCACCGGAGCAACATCAACCTGAACTACAGAAAGAGCAGGAGACTAATATGTCTGGTCGCAGGCAGAGCACTAGGAACCGGCCTCTGACAACGAAAGCATTGGAAGCCATTGAATCCTCCTTTCTCGAGTCAAAAAAGAAAAGAAAGCTTACGGACAGCTTGAACTCAAGGCCTTCGCAACGTCCGCGTGGGAATTCGAAGTCCAACTCAACCTCAGCCTCAGCCTCAGGCAATGGCATTGGAAATCAGAACAAAAAATTTCATGATCTTTCCAATGCCAGTGTGCAAGCAATGTGATCAGTTAGTATTTTTGAAAAATGATTTTACTATAAAAATATTGGAAAATTCATTTAAAAACGACATCATTTTATTCTAAACGTCTCGAGAACGAATCCTATTCTGGCGCACTTAATTAATCTAAACTTTAAATGACCAATTCCTTTTGGCATTAACCTTTTTATTAATAATCAATATCAATCTTGATCAGAAGGGCAAATCAGTCATTATCAAATGAGACATTCAAATACGACACGTGGCTCACTCTGATTCGTTATTCAAATAGTGAGCAGGTTTCGGTTTTTGATTTCTTTCCACGAAACGCCACTCTATGTATAAAAACACTCTCTGCCTCCTCCACCACGTTTCTAAAAACCCTAGCGCTCTGTTTTCCTCTCGCATTCCCATCAGCCGCTCATTTTTCTTCTCGTTCTTGTCTTTAACTTTTAATCAGTCGACATGGCTCCACCTCTCCCTAACCTAAGAATGATCGCAAATCTTGTCTCCAAACGTACCTCTTCTGTTACGACGACCACCACCAGCAACAGGTATTTGAAAACAACAAAAGCTGTGTTTTTTAACGTTTTGAGTATGGTCTGTTTTGGGTTTTGCTTACTTTTTATTCATCTTGTTTCAAAAGGGGAGTTGCGGCGGTTTCTCAAGGACTGGAAGCTTCTAGAAAAACTATCAAGCCGGCTGAGAAGGAGGCAGCAGTGGCATGGACTCCTGATCCGGTAACTGGATACTACAGACCGGAGAATGCAGCGGATGAGATCGACGTGGCGGAGCTACGTGCAATGCTTTTGAAGCAGAACAAGAACAAGAAGAATTGATGTATTAAATCTTAGTGTTGAATTCACTGACGCTACGAGATTTGGAATTTTTGTCGTTTACTAAATTTGGGACAATAAGAATGTTTCTGTTCAGTTAATCGTGATTAATTTCATCTAATCTTTTTTTTAATAAACTATTTAGTCTTAATCTTCTATTTGTTAGTTGCTATCTTTGATAAACGTTATCAGTATTTATTAATCCAAAATTTAATCTTCAATTAATTCGTTATTATCCACGTTATTTAAGCCTTAATCACACAAACATTTTTATATACATTTTCATATTAATAAAATATTTAAGTTGAATATTTATCGTAATTTGATATTATATATTGATGAAAAAGGAAAAGGAAAATGTTTCGGTATCCGTCAAAAATAAAATGTGAATATTTTGGGCCAGGATGTTGTGAAGCCCATTTTTGTTAAAATGGGTTTAGGGTGTGAGGGTGTATGATACTTATGGTGCGCCTCAACGTATATAATCATACAATAATCTTCTGAAAAATTTTTAGAACTGCCCTACTTTTTCAAAATACTTTCCCAAATGCCCTACTTTTGAAATACGTTTCCCAAATGCCCTATTTTGTAACCAGTTCGGTCTTGACAGGACCGATTTGTCACAAAAACGAAATACCCGGGCCCAACAAAACCGGACTGTTTGAAAATAGACCAATTCGGTTCCACAAAGACCGAATTCCTTTCGAAAATATTTAATTGGTCAAACTGTCCTACGTGGTGCTGACTGGGCAGCCCAATCAGAATTTTAAAGAGACCGGTTCTGGTAAGACCGGATTCATAAAAAAGTAAATATTATGCGCAAGTACAAACCAATAATCTTGTCACCTTATGTTGTCCTCCGTGTATACGTAACCATGTTGTCGCCATATGCTGCTGTCCAAGTACAAACCAATAATCTTTCACCACATGATCCCCAAAAATTCTCACTATTTCATGTTACAATTGAAAAAATGACCTTCTTGTCCCTACTTTGCTAATAATACGGTTAGCATTCTTTGGTGATAAAGACTGAATAATCTGGCCGTCTCTAACCATGAAACAACGTACTAGGTTTAGTTTTATTGTGCTAATGGAAAACACACGACAAAAAACGTGTTGCTTCTTGACGTGGAATGCTTGTTACTCTTGAAGTTGCTTCTTGAAGTAGCTGGTCACGGATATGATAGTCAAGATCGAGTTGGTTCTCCTCTTCTCTTCAAGAATGCTTTTCTGGGCAACGCTTTCATATCCTCGACCTTGACTATCATATCCGTGACCAGCTACTTCGCTAGTAAACTTCACGTGTGAACTTGATAGAGAATTGAGAATCTGATGTGCTGAAGAAATGAAAAACGGAGTGAATTTATACTATAACTATCCGGTTCTTGCAGAACCGGAACTTCTAACACAATCCGGTTCCATGAAGCCCGGATTCAGAATTTTATGTATCATTCGTAAATTATTGGTGGATGATTGAATTATTTCTGAGCAATTCGGTCTTCTCAAAACCGGATTGCACAGAATTATTGCTTTTTACGTTCATGCATGCACTGTCTCTGATCGTTGCTATTATTGCGTTGAATATTTACTTTTTACGAATCCGGTCTTACCAGAACCGGTCTCATTAAAATGCTGACTGGGCTGCCCAGTCAGCACCACGTAGGACAGTTTGACCAATAAAATATTTCCGAAATGAATTCGGTCTTAGTGGAACCGAATTGATCATTTTCAAACAATCCGGTTTTGATGGGCCCGGGTATTGCGTTTTTGTGACAATTCGGTCCTGTCAAGACCGAATTGGTTGCAAAATAGGGCATTTGGGAAACGTATTTCAAAAGTGGGGCATTTGGGAAAGTATATTCAAAAAGTAGGGCATTTCTAAAAATTTCTAAAAAATTTTTTAGAACTGCCCTACTTCTTCACTTTGGAAACCCTAATTCGTCGCCGGAGCCGTAAGCGCGGAGAGCAAACCCTAGCCGACTAGCAATGGTGAGCCGACAACCGTTTCCATTTTTCAAGATTATTTCACCAAATTTGTAGCATAAATTTTTGATCTTTATGTTATGGTAATTTTAGGGTATCGATTTGGTTGCGGGAGGTAAGAGCAAGAAGACAAAGAGGACTGCGCCGAAGTCTGATGATATCTACCTCAAGCTTCTCGTCAAGGTAATATTAGATTGACTCTTGGGTATTTATTAGTTGATTTTTTAGTTACTGAAGTGTCTGATTGTTGTTTTGGATTAGCTTTACCGATTTTTGGTGAGGAGGACTGGAAGCAAATTCAATGCTGTGATATTGAAGAGGCTGTTTATGAGCAAGATCAACAAGCCTCCGCTATCCCTCTCCCGCCTCGTCAAATACATGAGCGGAAAGGTACATTTTGTCATTCCTCAGGCAAACTATTTGCGAGTTTGGTTATGTGTTAAAAGACTGAGCATTTGATTTATTTTTGTAATAAGTGTTCTAATCGATTTATTTAAGCTATTTGTATAATGTGTGGTTGCATGTGTGATATAGGGTGACAAGATTGCAGTTGTGGTTGGAACAATCACTGATGATATTAGGGTGGATGAAGTTCCGCCTGTGAAGGTAACTGCTTTGAGGTTTACTGAAACGGCTAGAGCCCGTATTGAGAAGGCTGGAGGTGAATGTTTGACCTTTGATCAGCTAGCTTTGAGGGCTCCTCTTGGTCAGAACACGGTATGCTCATTGCTCACCAATTTACGTTTAATGTTTTTCCAAGAGTTTTGAATTAACAAATAGATTGTTGAATTGCCTTGTTATTGTTAAATAGCGAGGACATTGATTAACATATTTATGGCTGAATAATAATGTTTTGATAATATGGTTTCTTCCCTCTATGCACTTGCACTCCAAAGATTTTTGTTCTACGTGTCTAGATGGTAGTATGTTGGATACCATCGCTTCAAGTTCATGATAACCTATTCTGAAATTATATTTAACGTAATTCATATGTGAATAGATTCCTCTGTATTTTTATCATACCCTAGACCCTATTTTTTCATCAATTTCCTTCTTTTCTCATTAACTTAAGAAAGCAATAAAAGCTCAAGCGCGCCTGTGCTTATTTTGACTAATTTTTTCTGCACAGATTCTTTTAAGAGGTCCCAAGAACTCTCGTGAGGCTGTCAAGCACTTTGGCCCAGCCCCTGGAGTTCCCCACAGCCACACTAAGCCCTATGTCCGCTCAAAGGGCAGGAAATTTGAGAAGGCTAGAGGAAGAAGAAACAGCAGAGGTTTCAGAAATTAAGTTTTGTAACCTTAATATTCATCCAGTAAAACTTCTTTAAACCTCTTTTGGTACTTTTTGTTGCTATCAGTTATGATAAACTTCAATTTGAATCATTTTCTCACAGATTGTTACAATCTATTGTTGTATTTTTCATTGTTTACTTTCATTCACGACTAATCTAATACCTGCTCTTCCTGGGAATTTTTTGGCCAATGAGATTTGGTACTAACATGCATGGATACACAGGTTGCTAGTTGAGCATGTGATTGATGATCATCCATAGCAGTAGTAGCACATGTTAGGGTCCAGTCAAGGCAAGGCTTTCTTAACACAAACACGTTGTATGGTCACTAAAGGTCAAGTCCTAGGCCATTGTTTTGTCAGTCCCCGAAAAGGGTTTCAAGTTACTCTTACACACTTACATGTTACTACTCCTCAGTCTCAATCTCTGATCATATCCATTACGCAACCATGTTTGTTGATTGCCATCCTCCATACTTCAATCCTCTTAGCTCCACAAGCCAGCAAGCCTTGTTCTAGTAAAGAACATTTGCATAGGAATTTAGGTTGCATGTGTTATGTTCTTCTAGTTTATGCTACTTCGATTAGAAAGTGTTTGTGATGATGTTGTGTTAATATTTTATTGAGTTCCCTACACAACATGCCATTGGGTCATCCATTGGCATATGGGTCAATAATCTAATGTCACATGTCCATGCCCATATCATCCATTACAATGATTATGCATACATTCATAATCCAAGTAATCATGGACTTCAAGGATGGCCATGGTTCAAGCTTCAAGCATCCTCAGATGCAGCTTATTCTTTAACTGAAAGTGTGCCTGGTTTTGGATATCATACACTTTTCCTGGCAGTCAACAAACTGATACAACTTGAAGAGATTGAACAGTATGGCTGCTTGGGTGGGTTTGAGAAGGAATCCAATGCAGCCAGATGTGTGAGACATGAGAGAGTGTTTGCTGGAGCCTTGAGCCATGAGCTTTTTCCTTGGCTTCATCCAAAGACTTCTTGATACAAGTGATGGGTTCATCCTTCATCATGGGCAGTGTCTCTTCTCCAATGGCCAAATGGGTCATACTTTGACCAAGCTAAGCATGACTTTAGCCCTACAAATAAAGAACCTTTTAGTTGCATTTTTGGCCATCACCACATGAGCCCATCTACACAATGTTCCAATGAAGTGGGAGCAGTGTGTTAAGCACCTCCTCTTGCCTCTTGGTCCACTTTGCCCTTTCTTAAGCTACTTTTAGTATCTCTTTATCTCCAAATTCAGTTAAGCTACTTAAGCACCTGCAAACACTACATTAATTAAGACTCACCATCATCCCTTGAACAAGATTTTGTTCTTCATTGACATCAAAACTCATGATTAATGAAATGCAAGTATACACATGAATTCAAATTTCATTAGTTTGTGCATATAATCCTTTTTCTTAATTTATTGATTGAGCTAAGATTAACTATTCACACTTGCATTTGGTCATTTGATCAAGGTGATACTAACATGCATGATGTTATTATAATCACTCTTTAGTGTTAACAACATGCTTGCTAAAACACATTCCAAGATCTAATACCACATGCTTCAAGTTGTACAACATTATCCAGTATGATGCAATAATAATTATTACTCCTATGTAAAGGGTTTTTGATACCAAATGGGTGCTTACCAAATGTCGATTTTACTCTTTTACCCCTGATTTTATTCAAAATTTAGTGTTCTAAGAATTTCAAACCCTGGGCCAACAAGATCTGCAAACAGTAGAGGATTTGAGTGTTGGAACTTTTTAAGAAAACATTTTCCTTAAAAATCCCTATTAGTAAATGTAAGAGGCTATTAATGACAACTCGGAAAACATCCCACATTCCCACAGCCATAGCTGACTTGTTTTTGTGCTGCTAATCAGAATTTGTTGAACTGTAATGACAAGTAGCAGAACCAGTCAAACAAGGACATTACATGAATGGTGAGCTTTCTGACAAATTAGTGATTTAATTAAGATTAAAAAGTACTACTAATATTGGTATTGGTGGAGATATTGGTCTTTGATTACTGAAACCAAACCAAGCAGAGAACATTAACAGAGTGGCAGCCTTTTCATTATAAATACCAGTAGATGTAGAGGAAGACCTTGGTAGGCATTGACACACACAAACACCTTTTTGTAGAGGGTTTAAGCCTTGTTGGGGTTTGGGAAGAAAAAATGGGTCTTTTAGTCTTCTTCACCTTCTTGTTGTTCTCCACATTTCTGTTCAGTGCATCAAACTCCAATGCCATCAATCATAAGGTGGCTAAGCATAACTACAGAGATGCACTCACCAAGTCCATTCTTTTCTTTGAAGGACAAAGGTCTGGCAAGCTTCCCTCAAACCAAAGAATGAAGTGGAGAAGAGACTCAGGTCTCACTGATGGTGCCTCCATGAAGGTTAGTAGTAGTAAAGATGAATACTTTCATGATAAATATTTGTGGATTTGTGTAAAGAATTAAACTTTAGATTAAGCCTCATGTGGGTTTTCCTGTAGGTGGATCTGGTGGGTGGCTACTATGATGCAGGAGACAATGTCAAGTTTGGGTTTCCAATGGCATTCACTACTACCATGCTTTCATGGAGTGTTCTTGAATTTGGTGGCTTGATGAAAAATGAGCTTCAAAATGCCAAGGATGCTATCAGATGGGCCACTGACTATCTTCTCAAAGCCACTGTCCATCCAGACACCATCTATGTTCAAGTTGGTGATGCTAGTAAAGACCATGCTTGTTGGGAAAGACCTGAAGACATGGACACACCTAGAGATGTCTACAAAGTTGACAAGAACTCTCCTGGCTCTGATGTTGCTGCTGAGACTGCTGCAGCCTTAGCTGCTGCTTCCTTGGTTTTCAGAAGATCTGATCCAACTTACTCCAAACTCTTAATCAAAAGATCCATCAGGGTGTTTGAGTTTGCTGATAAGTATAGAGGTTCTTACAGCAACTGGCTGAAATCAGAAGTCTGCCCTTACTACTGCTCTTACTCTGGCTACCAAGTGAGTCTCACTGATCTAATACATTACTCCATCTAAACATTTTGCTAACAGTTTCAAGTCCTGAATGATGTTTGGTTCATATTTTTCCAGGATGAGCTGCTGTGGGGTGCTGCCTGGTTGCAAAGAGCTACAAGAATGCCAAAGTACTTAAACTACATCCAAGTAAATGGCCAGACACTTGGAGCTGATGAAAGTGATAATATCTTTGGATGGGATAACAAGCATGTTGGAGCAAGGGTTCTCCTTGCCAAGGTCCTCAAATCCTCAAAATTGTTACTTGGCTTAATGATCTATATATTGATTTAATCTTTGATTGTGCAGTCATTCCTTGTTCAAAAGGTTTCATCTTTACATGACTACAAGAATCATGCTGATAACTACATTTGCTCTCTAATCCCTGGAGCTCCTTTCTCCAATTCTCAATACACTCCAGGTAAAAATTCCAACGGCTAGTTTGCCAAAAACCTGCAGCTCCAACGGTTATTTACTTTTCTGTAAACTTATGTTGTTTTGCAACCTTGTTTCATGTGACCTGAATGAACTCATTAATAGGTGGGCTCCTGTTCGAGCTTAGTGACAGCAACATGCAATATGTAACCTCTACATCATTTATACTGCTAACTTATGCCAAATACTTGACCTCATCCCACACTGTTGTCAATTGTGGCGGTACCCCAATTAACGCGCGTAAGCTCAGAGCCATTGCCAAGAAACAGGTAATCACAGATTCATGCGCTTACAATTCAAAATGTTTTGTCTTAACAACTCTTTGCTGATTTAGTTTTTGAATTGGTTTTCAGGTGGACTACTTGCTAGGAGACAATCCATTGAAAATGTCATACATGGTTGGATATGGACCGCGTTACCCGCAGAGGATTCATCATAGAGGATCATCACTGCCATCAGTTGCAGCTCATCCAGCAAAGTTACAATGCAAATATGGATTCAACTTTATGGACTCTCAGTCCCGTAATCCTAACGTGTTGGTAGGAGCATTGTGGGCGGTCCGGACAAGAACGACAGGTTCCCTGACCAGAGATCAGACTACGAGCAATCTGAGCCTTCAACTTACATGAATGCACCACTGGTTGGTGCCTTGGCCTACTTAGCTCACTCCTATGGACAGATCTAAACTATTTGAAGGCTTCCTTAATTATTAATTAATCATCATTGTTGTTGAGTCTCACTTGTTGTCTAGGTTTCATGGTTATAAATGTAGTGTGTCTTTCTTGTGGAAGTTTATGAAGTCCTCAAATGGTGCTTCAGCTTCCTTGATGTAAAATTGTAATGCTTTTAAGTATGCACTCAAAAATGGTGCTAAGTAGTAAAACTTGTCATCTGGGACTTCAAATGTCATACTCAGCTTTAACCCTAAATCTGATGACAAGTTGAATCTAATGGCCTAACCCCAGATACCAAAGCATAAAACATACACAAAGCAAGTGCTGTGAAACATGGGCAGAGGATAAAGACATGTGGGTATTGAAGTATGATATCATATCTTTACACATGGATGGACAAGTTGTAGCCTGTAGGCATTGGAGAAGCCAAAAGAATATCAGCAAAGGGAGATTGTGTGAGCTTTTCAGGTAGCATGTGATGTGTTTGGGGCACTGGATCAGCATTCATCATCTTCTCATGTGATCAGATCACATACTGAAAAGATCTTAGCTGAAGGCACTCTCCAGAGGAGACCGGGGACCTCAGAACTTGCATCAATGCTCAGATACAAAGTCTACTAAAGATAGATCCAAACCAAAACCTGCTGAACAAATGAGTGTTGCAGCAACAGACCTTGCTACCTGACAAGGGCTCACCTAACTGATATTGCTGCTACCTTACAAGGGCTCACCTAAGTGATACTGCTGCTACCTTACAAGGGCCACCTAAGTGATACAGAAAGATTGTAGCTCGTGCTTTATCAGGTCTTTGGACATTATGGGCAGTATAAATTTCCCTAATGTTCAGGTTGACATATAAATTTGGAGTGTATGCAGATGTGTACGCTTTTGCTCTAAATCATCAAGTGATGAAGGGCATTAAGATGCAAGACGTTTACATTAAGAAAATACAGACATTTGTAACAATAGAACAGATCTGACAAAGAGGTTAAAGATGAACAAAATTTCATCATTGGAAAAGAAAACTGGTATGTAGAACAGAATGTTCAGCTTGAAAATAACCATACAAATGTAGCTGGCATCAAAACTAAGATGAAACAGACAGAAGGCATCTTCAAAGCATGCTAGCATGGTACAGAACTCACTGCTTAGATTTCTTCGACTTCTTGGTCACCCTAAATTTTAAGGTAGGGCTGCTGTCAACAAACTAGTAGGAAGGATATTATCATATGATTGAAATTGTTTCAATAGAGATGAACACTTACGGTGCTGGTTGAGCAACAGCAACTGGTGCTGCAGGTGTAGCTGCTGGTGCCTTGTCCTGGGGACCCTGTAAAAAAACCAACCAAATCGGATTACACAAAGATATCATCAGTTAATGAAATAATGTGAATAACTGTTTATTAAAATGAAAATTTACAATGTAAAAGTATTAGCACAAGGGACTAGAACATACCAGAGCCAAACGCTCTTCCCTCCTGGCGTTCTTTCTTTCTCGACTGGCTTTGTTCTTAGCCCTTTTGGCCTCAAATTGATCAGCCAATGTTTCTCACGTGCCTTCTCAGCCTTGGACTTGTGAATACTCTCCATGAGCACACGCTTGTTCTTGAAAACGTTACCCTTAACCTTCATGTACATGTCATGGTACATGTGCTTATCAATCTTGTTAGACTCTCGGTACTTGCGGAGAAGACGTCTCAGCACACGCATCCTTCTCATCCACAACACCTTGGTCGGCAGCCTTGCCTCCCTGGTTCCCTTTCGCTTACCTAAATTCACAAGTAACCGACGTCAATAAACCACCACAAGCGAGCAACATTTTCTATCCATCTAGCAGTTAACTTACCATAACCAGAGTGACGACCCTTCATCTTTGCTACCTTCATCTTCCTTGCTCTGGAGCGAGAGTGGATTTTGGTAGGCTTCCTAATGATAAATCCATCCTTAACCAACTTCCTAATGTTTTGGCCTACATATTATAATCCCGATTGTCAAGCTTAATCAAATGCTTCAAAAATCAAAGTCCACTAAAAATTCTCTCTAAAATTCAATCGATCAACTTAATCTAAACATAACCGTACATAGAAAGGCGAGGTCTTTATCCATATCAACCAATTCCGAAACGTTCAAACAGTATCAGATGCCTCTTTAACAAAAATCTATCAAAAATTTAACCATACGAATTCAATCAACTAAACCTAAAACAATGCCTACACAGAAAGGTCAGTCCTTTTATCCACACTAGCTATCCACTAATCCTAAAATGCGACACAAAAGCTACAACTATGAAACTAATCAAAACTCAACAAAAACAAGCCCTAAACTAGCAATTCAAAGTAACGAAAATGAAAGCTGTGGGAAAAAAACTTACGAGAGTTGGCCATGGAAATTTCACTGGTTTCATTGGGGTCGAGCCACACCTTTCCCTTCCCGCAGTTCATCACACTAGCGGCGAGCCGCTTCTGTAGTTTCAAAGACACCATCTTTCTCCGATTTCAACCTCCGGCGGCTCTCGAACACGAAGCTCTTCCGTTGGTCATCTAGGGTTTTGTATGCAGTGTTGCAGATCATTGGGCCGACAAGCCCATTATGGCTTGCTCGTGATTGTCGGCCTATAAGCAGCCCATTTGTCAAATTAGCTTAACTTCGTTTTCCAATAGCAGCCCCATGATACCAATTGTCTAGAATTGTCCAAGTACTGCATCTCTACAAGTATGTAATCTAGTAAAAGATGCCATAAGCAGAAGTGTTGGTGAGACAGTTTTAATGTGCCTTTTAGACTTATTTTCCTAGTACAGCATTTTTGCAAGAAATGTCTGTGTTTGCTCAACTTCATTCTATAAACACCCACTACTTTCAGATTCTCCGCAAATCAAATTAATCTTTTTACTCTTAAATCAACTTGTTTACAAGTTTTTGTTTGAACTGAAAAATGGGTGCTATTACAAAGTTCACTATCCATGTCTATCCATGATCATGAAGGATGTTTAAGGCCATGGGCGACGCGAAGAACAACCTTGTCCCCAAACTAGTACCCCACGTTGTTAAGAGCATTGAGTTTGTAGGTGACGATGGGGTTGGAACCATTAAAATCACAAACTTTCGTCGATGGTAACATGACATAAATCCGATCCCGAAGTTAATAAAACATAGTTTTTCAAAGAAAATTATCGACAAGAAGGGATATAAACTTAACAAGAATTTTTGAGAAATCGAACTAGAAAATCATGATATTTAATATAACCATAATGAAAACGGCTTGACAGAGTATAGCCATTCAAAAGTGAGTTGAGTGATAATATTATAAGAAAAACGAAATGTTTCAGAGAAAACAAGAGGCTGACCAAAGTACTAAACAATTGGTTTTCATCATCATCAATGGTTTCTTGACCTGCTTATACAATTTCCTATATTACCCAATACAAGCTCAAATGTACAGATTTCCTCTTCTTGAATGTATAAACTAAAGAAGAGCTGGTATACTACATTTGCGAGCTAATGTTTAAAAAATGACTTCTTTTGTTATACCACATTAAAAAGTGTTTCCCTGTTGTATGAATTTTAAATAAGTATTTACCTCAAGGTCTGCAGGTTGAGATGCGTCGTAGTTTCTAGAGCGGTTGACTATGAGAGTCAGGAGGGAAGATATTAATCAGGAATTTGTGTATCATCTCGAAGCTTGTAAATGTTATTACAGCAGCTGGGGTAGTTCTTATGAGGTTGGTGGCACAGCCACGATAAAATCCAGGGAAACCTTCTTGCTTAAATACTTTCTTCACACAGTCTACTACTCCAGAATATCGCTTCTCGGAGAGGTGTCCTTGTGCTTGGAGCCTGGATCTCACAACCTGCAATTAAACATTATTTTGACATTAGACAATGAATGAAAATATTTAGAAGTTGGGGGGAATAAATTGCTCAGGATAAAATATCTAAAACTCTGACCAAATTGAAGATTTAGTTGGCTGTTAGAAGCATTATATGCAATTATAAAAAGGACTACTTAGTTGAGTACTTGAGTTAGGGACCCTGATGGGTACTAATCAAAACATGTAATAATTAATTTGATTAGGACATGCAAATGGGTACGATATTGAAAAGTTATGCGTCTCGGTTCAGAAATACCTCATGAGGGTAGGTCAGAGTAGAAGCAAATATTTTGGAAATTGAAGAAGCGACTGCAACATCACGAGCACCTAGTCTGTCCACGGTTCTGTTATCTGTAATCAGTTAAGGCATTAGCATTTTTTCATAAATCAAGGGTTTACTTACAGCACTGAAGCTGACTAGCATTCTTACCCCGGTTAGCCAAATAAGTTTTGATTTGTTCATAAGCTGGAAATTGTATGGCAACATGACTGATGCCAGCCAATGCAGGCACAAGACCGCTGCGTGTTCATAATTTGTTAATTAATTTAAATATCAAACCACAACAGTAAATTTAGGTAATTTATGTGGAACAGAAAAAGAGGGATGCGAAAAGAACCTATATAGCCCACGAATTCCTTCTTTGCATGCAATTATCCTCAATGCTGAACGCGTGCTTGAATAGATAACTTCACCATTCGTCATTCCTTGAGTCTATAAGAGAGGAACAAGTAACGTGTGAAGGTGTTTAAATGTTGCAAAGAAAATGTTACATCACCGCAGAGTTGTGTGTGTGACAAGTTGACATTAAGTAATAGATTAAAACTTCTTCCTATTTACGAGACTTGGATATCAGTTCCTTGTCAAGCACAGTGCAGAAAGCAAGTAAACGAACACATAATGAGCAGAAATGTGAACTCATACTTGAAGTCTTGTTTTCACAACCCAAAGAGGGTTTGTTGCAATCGTTGTCAAAACCCCAGCACCTGAAGCAGCCAACATATTTGAGCCAACTGATAATCGATGATTCACATCTGCGAATTCACAATCACAAATTAGGACGAATACAAGGAAAAAAGGGAATAGTAGCTGCACACTTGACCCAAGAAATCAAAATTGGCACCAACCATCTGATGAAAGAGCCGTCTTAAAGTGATTATACATTGTAAAATAGACCTGCAAAGAAATAATCACTCCATGGCATCAATAAAACACGGAATTAATGCATTAGTTACATCTAAGCACCAAAACAAGTGTTTATGCGATTCCGAGGAATCAAAGGTTAAGAAAGGACTCACCGCCCAGTTTGGTAACAATGCTATAATTGTAGGACATAGACCACGGTACATCCCACGGAATCCCTCACGCCGAAATATGTGTTCCAAATTACCAACTATAAGACTACCTGCACAAATTATCATTTACCATCATGACAATCCCTCAAGATTTGTAGTTCTAAAGCATAACGAACTCAATCAAAAGTTCAAGAAAAAGTGAGACAAGATCCCAAGTCCAACACCTTTAACATTTTGACTAAGATCTCGCAAACCATGAACTTGAAGCCTAGTCTTGATAACATCAAGAGGACACACAAATGTGGCAGCAATCACTCCTGCAACAATACAAACATCCAAACACCAATCATATACAAACAAAAGGACAAATAATTTCAGAAACTTCACACAGCAATTCCCTTTTCAGATTCCAAAAACAGATATACCTGCAGCAGCTCCGGCGCCAGCGTTACACAAAATATCTCTTGGACAAACCCCATGAGTATCAACCGTCATCGAGCCGCAACAAAACCCAGAAACCCAATTGACCAGAGAGTCTTGAAATCTCCAGATAAGTTCAAATTGACGGCCAAGTTGTAGTTATGTTCTTCAATTGTTGTCGTTACACGTCATCAGCTGCCCCCAATTAGGTTATATAGGATTGGGGGTTGATTGTGTACAATTTCAGAGGATGATGATCGGGTCGATGAGATCGAGAAAGATGGAAAGAAGGAATTGGTGGGGGGTTTTTGGTTTTGTGGTCCGTTCGTCGTCGACTCTGGTCAGACCTTATTTTGTCGTCTTCTGCTCTGTTCTTTCGATTCGCCACAACTACTCTTTTTAGTAACTTTACATCATCAAAATTCTAAAGTTTAACATTCAATTGTTTATTTATTTAGTAACATTGAGTTGAGGTAGTCTCTTTTGAAATCCTTACTGTTGGTTGAGATGCTGAGACCCCATTATGGTTATTGGTTAGATTTGTTTTTTGAGATCCAGATTGTGCCACGTGGAGGTGAGAGAAATTCGAAATCGGAGGTGAGAGAAATTGCTGCTTTTGTACTCTCACCTCCACATGGCACAATCTGGACCCAAAAACAAACCCAACCAACGGTCACGATGTGGGTCTCAGGTCTCATCCCCTTAATAGAGGTCTCAAAAGAGCACCCCTCACATTGAGTTTCTATTTAATTTGTTATCTAATGGTTTTGATTTTATTTGATTTATTATCAAATTTGTAGATTTTTAGATACTCACAAATCAAGATTATTCACTGTTATTAAACTCATGCTTAAGTTCCAAAAGTAACACCTCAAATTAAATGTTAAATCTAAACTAGATAAGAAATTAGTTGACTTACCAGTTGCTAGTTATTTACAAGAAGCTGCTGATCCTGCAGTCACCATTTACATCTTCATCACGCATTATATCGCATTCGGATGTATGCTGTTCCAACTGTCCCATATACTGTACCGAGCCGGAGCAGCAACTTCTTCGCTTTTTGTATGATTGCATGTCATCTATTCCTGGTCTCTCTTTGAGTTTTCCTATGTTATAGGAGCCTTGATGTGGAAGTGAACTGCTGTAGCTTTGTATGATAGTATCAGTTGAGTCTCGTATGATCATGGAAACAGATGGGATGTTGTAAGAAAGGTTGTTGTTTCCATCTTGTAATGGGGCTGATGTGTATCCTTTGATGCGTGATAGCAGTAATGCAATTTGATTGCATGCTGTGTCAAGTCTTTCTTCAGTTTCAGCTGATTCTGTGACAAGGGTTGACACCATGGACTTGAGCAGCTCTACTTTGGAAGCCGTTTCAATTGGGATGCAAGATTTTGTTGAAGGATCATCGTGCCAACGTGAAGGAAGATACTGGTTTGGAATGTGAAAGCAGTTGTTGGTTGATAAAACACGAAGTGCATGTCTGCAGAGGATTCCGCAAAACTCAAAATGCTGGCAGCTGCAACTGATAAATTCGTCATTTGGGGACCAGTACACCTTGTGGCCTCCATCAAGTTTTGTATGATGTCTCACAATGAAATAGTTCTCATCCACCATTAGTGATGCATATTGTGGAGCAAATACAAGCTCTTCTTGTAGTACATTGAACGCATATGGTGTGAGGACATTTGCAGCGTGAGCTTCTATCGGGGAGCCAGTTTTCAAAGAAAACTTCTGGATCTTTTGCTGCATTTTTTGTTTCACTATGATTTGATATCTGTAATCTGAAATGGTAGCCACCTACACAGGGCAGCACAGACCACACAGTGTAAGGATGTAATGCAAGTCCATGGAAGTGAGAGATAGAGGTTGCATCAGGCTCAAACCTGCTCCACAAAGTTCGCAAGTTGAGATTGAATGCTCAAAACTCTTTGTATGTACGCATTCACAGACTCAGAATGAAATGCCTTGGTCATTCCAGCAAAGAAGTAACCTCTCAGATATGGGAGAGCCCAATATGTCCTCAGAGCATATAGACTTACAATATGTTTGTTTCCCTGCAGTCCGTATGTGTTGACCATATCTCGCCACCCTGCTTCAAAATCTTCCACAACTTGGAGATTATACAGCAAATGAAAATCAGCATTCCACTTAACATAAAGGGATTCAGGCATTCCAGAAAACCAGTCTGAAAATTTTGCAGTGATATGCCAAATGCAAAAGGCATGCTTTGTCCTTGGCATTTCAGCAGCAATGGCTTCTTTGAGCCAGATGTTTTCATCTGTCATAATTGTTTGTGGGGCTTTACCATTCATAAAACCTACAAAGGACTAGCACAGAAAACAAGTAAGTCGACTATTCACATCAACAGAAATAAAAAATAAATGGATGACACATGCCAAACCAAAGTTCTAGGTTGTCCAATACCTTTAGCGCCCAAGCAAAAGACGGTGCATTCTCATCTCGCAGAAGCACACACCCAAATAAGCAATTAATCCCATGATTATCCACTCCAATCAATAGACCCAGAAGCATATCATAAGCATCTAACCGGTGTGTAGTATCAAAAACTACACAATCTCCAAAAGTAACGTACGACTGAATGCATGAAGGGTATGACCAAGCTATGTGCTCTAGCTTATTATTTGCATCCATCTTGAAGTCATACTTAAAGTCATGCTGTTTATCCTTCGTGTTCTTACACATGGTAAGAAGATCAACAGCATCATTGTCTCTATCTACACTTCTAAATGACTGCAGAAGATTTCTTACATCTAATTCTGTAAAAGATAAGGAGCCTAACTTAATACCCTTTTCAAGTTCCAACAACCTCAACATCTGGCGCACTGACATCCCAGCTTTAGAAAACATACAAATGCGACTCTTGTCATCAGGAGAGATAGTGCCATAGGCAGGAATCCACTGAACTTCATTAGATTTCAGGAGTTCATGGTTGTGAACATTATTGAAAGATGTGATCCGCCATTCCGGGAGGTCATAATCTGCTCTTTTAACAATTCTCATGTACGCTTGACACCCACAACGAGATGATTTTCTATTTCTCTGTAATTTCCCATCATCAGCAGGCTTCAGTTGCGGAAACCCCCCACGGTGGCAGGTGAAATCTCTTCTAGTAATACCCCTTCCAACACCATCTTTCCCCCTCGTCCGATGACGTCTAATCGAGAAACCACATTGCTTTGCAAAGCTGCAGTAGAACTCATAAGCAGCATCCTGTGAAACAAACCTCTGCCCAATACACGGGACCAGACTCACAGAAGTCTGCCGTAACAAAATAGTATCTTCTGGCATTTCCTCAACAGTCCCAATATCATCAGGAGACGTCACATTTTCCGAGGCTTCTTCCATCACACCACCTAGCTCAGACATATATCTAAGCAACAGCAATGCACGGCCTGAAATACCAAACTCTAATGTTTACTTGCAATTAGAATGAACATTCAGGAATAAGCATTTCAGCAAGCTCCAAAAAATCACTGAAATCAAAACCCTAGGAAAAAACCTCCAATTTCAATCATCAATCTCTAACTACAGATAACCACTTCTAACAATGTCTGAATGAAATTAAAGCTCAAATCAAAACCTAGAAGAAAAATGCACATTAAATTACTAAAAATCAGCTTAAGCAAAAAGCAGCAATTTTCAACAGCGCTGAATTCAACGCAATCAACCGACGTATATAACCATAAAAGTCAAAATCAAAGAGCTAACTCTGGAAGTTCAATTACCGGCGGTTGATCAAAGATTTAAGCGATTCCAGCGACGAGTCTCCGGCAGGGTGAACAATGCGCATCCGCACATTCAGATCGAGATTTACAAGAAGGTGAATGCTATCATGCGCCGTAAGGTGACGATATTAATATACGCTTTTTGCTATGTTAATCTGTAGCCGTTGGATCAAAAGTCTACCTGAATTGGTTTCTCAAGCCGGGTCAACCCGACCCTTATACTCACTCCATTGATCGGAACTCCAACTTCAAATTCGAGCTCGGTTCGATTCGGTTCAGAAATATGGAGGGCTGTCAACGGTCTAATCGAAATAATGATACGGTTTAACCGAATAAGATTCTCTTGATCTGGGTAAATGACAAATCGGAGCCGGATCATCAGAAAACACTGTCAAAGCTCAAGTAGCAAGTTTCTAGAGGATGTTTTCTTCAGGGTCAGTTCATCAGCTTTAGCTTCACTTATTCACTTCAAAAAGTCAGTATGGAAAATACAATGACATGAACAAGCAACTCAATGGCTCAGCCTGAGGGTACGTAAAGGTAAACAAACGGTCTACACATAATGACGTAAAGGAAACCCTAGATTGAGGTTGGCCAACCGCCCACATTAAAATATGTCGACTTTCAAGCAAACACATCACAAAAGGGACCAGAGAGAACTCTAGATAGAAGACACTTGAATGCAACTTGTCATGGAGAACAACCAAGGTACAAAACTCTAGAACACATACTGATGCATTGTATGCAGTGGGCCAAAAGTGCACCCCGACAGCTTATGAATCTCTTTCAGCAAACAATATACTTCTTTAACACCGTTCGTCGTAACATTCAATTACAACATCCAAAGATCGAGCAAGGCAGCTAGAAATAAGCATAACTATTAATTACACTACAGGAATAATTATATAGAGACATATGTAGAACCAACTAGTGGACGCCCTTGACAGAAAATTAATTACTCCGTACTAACTACTGGAGCCACGATAATTGAGCCAAGGCCATGACTCCTCACAAGTCATCACTATCCCAAAGCCATGACATGAAGCTATCCAAGTCATTATTATCGAATCTTGATTTAGAGTGCAAATGTTATCGTCCCAATTCAATTCACTGGACATGTTCATCAGCTGATCAAAAGTGTAGGGAGATGATGATGGTTGGGTTTTGGTGGTTTCCATTGATGATGAGCAGGTTGGCAACCGCCAGCTTGAGTCCATCTCTGCATGTTTAATGCCGAAGTCTGTCAAGTCATTCATAAATAGGTGATCTAGAGATGCAGGGTTTTGTATCTCATTTGGTGTGTGACTTTGAGGTATCATCAACAATGAGTCAGGATTGTGAGTTACTGTATCATTATTCCATAAGAGTAGCTCTCCAAAGTTCTCTGACCCTTTAAATAATGGCTCCGTACCCATTTCAATCTCCTCCTGATCCCCAGCCTCTAGTTGATCCTCTAGAGAGAATATGCTTTGGAATGATAGTTCACTCAATGAGTTTCTACTTGGGAGTGACTCGTTACTCACACCTGGTGCTGGAGGTTTGTCGTTACGTTCATCATCAGCATTTTTGTACTTATGGTGGGTGGTTGACTTACTTTCCTCTATGGTTGGTACATCATTTTTCTTACTTTCCTTTCTTGTTGAAGGGTTGGTTTTGACCATCAGTTTGGCTAGATTGTCTATGACATGTTGAGGCAAACTATCATTCAAGGGCCTTCGCCATGTATTGATGCTTCGACGTAAATGAGAGTTCCAGTGGTTCTTGATTTCGTTGTCTGTCCGCCCTGGTAACTGGCTTGCTATCAAGGACCATCTATGTACAACATTATTGAAAGGTAGAGTCAGAATTATTAAACAGCCATAAGTTTTTCCATAGACTATTAGGTGACCAGTTTCTATGGTCTTTATTATTATCAAAACTACTTTCACAGCCCTAGTCATGCACGTAACGTGTGTGCTTTAAATATCAGTATGCTCACTTCAACAACGTAAAATTGCAAACATGGATGAATTAGATGTGGGTAAAAACAACTACCGTTTGGACCCTCACCTATTACCAAGAGTGGCATGCAACTTTATGATGAGGTCTTCCTCTTGTGGCGATATGTTGCCTCTCTTCAAGTCGGTTCTCAGATAGTTAATCCATCTAAGTCTGCAGCTCTTTCCACATCTTAAAAGCCCTAAATACAATGGTGAATGTCAAAATCAAAATCACTCAATATATAAGTTGGATTCACATATCGAAAGGTGTATATATTGAGGTTGGAAAGGCTAATTCATAAATAAGAAAGAGGGTTGTAGTTATATGAACCTGCATTTCTTGGCAAGGACCGCCAAGAGCCCTCGCCATTGTCACGAATGTACTTGGTTAGGATATCATCCTCCTCAGCAGTCCACCGCCCTCTCTTCAGCCCAACCTTTTGACAACATGGAGCTCTCCCCATTTCAATGTCAATAACTTTTGGCAACACAACCTTTCGCTCTCTCTCTCTCTCTCTTCAAGCTACGTGTATATGTGAGAGCGTACCTGGCGAGAGTTGAGAGCAAGATTCATTATATAGAAAGTAAAAGGGAGAAATTTGAGGTGACGAAGTAGACCAACAAGTAAGCAGATGATTTAACTCGACAACTTGGGAAACAAGAGAGACAAGAAATCATTACTATTGTACGTAGCTTATGTGTCCCAATCTTATTTATGACTGGCAAGTACTAGAAGTGTTACAGTTTTCAGTTTTGTGATTTGAGTGAAGGACACTTAATAATTACTTACTTAAAACCAAATAACGCACACACTGCATAAGGTTAATAATTATACTTGTAACTTTCTAAGCAAACTAATATGAAATATATTTAGCATTAATAAGCTAATGAACTAAACAAGAGGTATGTTTTATAGGTGCAGGAAGATTTGCATATTTGTCTAATGTGTAGTATGTATATGCATAAGATTGTGCTTACATTAAAAAAATTATTTGGTGACACAAATGGATTATAGTGACACTGAAGAAAACAACATGAGCCTAGAAAGCCCTACTTCAATAAACCTCGTGCAGGGTTGTTGTACATCACTCAAGTCGAACCAATTTATGGCCGGAAGGACCATCTGTTATTCAATACTCCAGTACAAAATATATTTAATATGCAATTGTATCGTATTGAAAAGTAGCTAGCGAAAACAGACCTCATCATTTCGTCCACTCTTTTTCTACACCTTTAACCACGATATAACCTCAAATTTGAGACGTTTGAGTTAATGTTTTGGCAACCTGTTTTCCCATTCGACCCGATTTGGTCTGATTATCATGCTAGACAATTCATGCCTGGTAACTCTAGTCACCTTATCACTGCTGCACTCACTAAATTCAATGTGGTGGGATTTCCCCCAGCCTCCTAATTTTCAGTCTTCTATGAAATCTTACTTCTATCAAGATGATCCTTTACTGATCTCTTCACTTCATTGACACTATTTGATTAGCAACTTGAAATATTTATGTGTCAAATGAATGAAACAAGTAACATATATACTTTGAAAAAGAAGCTTGCATTTTGCATTTTCTTTGAAAGAAGATAATTTTTTGCCAAAACCGTCTCTCAAGCAATCTCAGAGAGACCTTAGGGAGTGTTGATCAGAGGTATACAATATGTGAAAAGAATGTGGTGATAAAAGGGACACCAACACAAATCACAGACTACAAGGCGTGGCTTCTTCATAAACATAACCCTAAATTTGGTCCTCCATCCAACCACGTTGACGCTTTTCCATTTTACAAAATATCTTTTTCTTGATTGAAGAAGCATTCAAGGTCACTTGTTTTTTTTGATTAAGGTCTTGTGTTCTATTGGTTGTTTTGTCCACTTTTTTCAAACCATGTTATCAATCTTTGTTCAAAACCAAAATCAAACCCATACATTTATAGAGATTGTATCCTGTGGATCCATCCAATTTGGTGGATTCGTGGATCCCCTCTTGTATCCGTTGGTTGCATTTTTTGGACGCACCAGATTGCGCCATGTATGTGCATTTGTCATGTGCACATCACGTGTGCACATGACAAATGGAACGTGCAAGTTACATGCTTCATTAATGCGTTGGCACAATCTGGTGCGTCCAAAAAATGCAATTAACTGGTGCAAGAGGGGATCCACGAATACACCAAATTGAGAGAATCCACATGATACTTTCCCTACATTTATAATTGGACTTGTCGGTCTAAAACATGAATCTGCCTTGATTAAGTAATATCTAGTTGATTTAGTAGTTGATTAGAAACATCATGTAACTGTCATTCACTTCACTATTACAGAATGCTGAAATGCCAAATCCACCGTTCAACAAGATATTGGGGAAGACATATAGTTGTTGGCAGTTACATAATAATCATTGATGTACAGTTCCAGCCACCATTCTTAATGAAAATGAGTCATACTTAGCAATAGTTAGCATGCTGGCTGGTCAAATTGAAGCTCTAATATGAAATTGAACGCAAGACTTCCCCCCTGCATCATCAGTTTTAGGTACAAATTTTGTGACATAAGCTTGAATACATGCCAACGACGTGAATAATAGCCTTTAGTTTCCGTGGTCTCTTTATGGATTAAACTGGAGATGACTGCGAATCAGTGGGTCTTCAAGGAGCCTGAAAATATGAATGACTTCAGTAACAATTGACAAGAGTGTAAGCACCAGAAAGAAATAGGCTGCAATGGTGAAGGCAGTGCTACCTTGCGCCTGTGGTCCTTCTTTACAACTCGTTCGCCTAATATAAGGGGAAAATTATTAGCGGTGCAGTACACATAAGAAGGGAATGAGATTAATGAAATGATTTCACTAGAAGCTGGTACAACCACCAAATATTAAAGGCTCGGCCAAGAATGCTGTCTCAGAGTCCCCGGCAAAATTGGCTTGCTATTTTTAGAAACCAAAAATCAATATTAATATTAGATCCTTAAATTAATGGATATAATTACTACAACTGTTAATCTACATTAGATATGTAAATATATTTAGAATTTGAAGCCCAGAGACAAACCATAGGTGTCTCTAACCCTAAATATTTTGGAGATGATATGAAGCAACGAATTTCAGATTTTATCAGTGAGGATGAAGTTTACAATACACATGATCTAGTCTCCTATCACACAGTTTGAAGATGAAGCCATATATTCACTAGAAACTCTGAAAGTGGAAACATACCCCAAGATCTTGTAATGTTTGCTCGACGTGCTTGATAGTCCGAAGCCCATAAGATGCACTGGCAACTTGCACCATTTGATCAAGGGCATATGACCTCAAATATACCTTCAGCTGAAAAGAATGACATGGTGAGAAAGAATTAACTCTATGCCACATAAAGTTCCCCACAAAGTTCAATGTTCATGCACACATTTACCGTGCACAAGGATGCAAGTGTAGCTGCAGTATCGATAACAGGTGTTGAAAGTACAACTGAACTAGGAGGGCCTTGATAACTAGGAGAAATGGCATCTGAAGGAACGGTGGCCTTCTCGGTACTTTCCAGATCCATAGTAGATGTAACAGGTGGTTCAGGAGTCTCTGCAGCCTGAATGATGTTTCCAGAACAAGGAAAATATATATGTCACTCTTCAATCAAAAACAGACTTGAAGCTAGGACTAGAATACATCCAAGTTGGCACTAACCCTTGCAGATGCCCTGGCTTGTGTTATTCTTCTTTGCGTTGTTGATCCTTTGACTGGGAAAGAATCACAGCCAACGCACGATCTAAGCAAATAGCAATATGAAAATGTAAAGACCATTGTTAAAATAGGTCCTGGTTAAAGTATACATTATACATATATGCTTGAGCTAAAACAGTAGGAACTAGGAACTCCTACACTCCCATACCTTAACAAGGGGATGGTCAGCAACATCCGCAGGTGATGTAGGTCGGGCTAGTAGAATAGCACAAACAACTGCAAAGAAAACACATGCACCATCAATGACACTCTTCCACCCACGTATTTTAGGTATTCTTCGAGTGACATGTGACAAAACAGAAGTAGACAGAACCGTGAATATAAGAAAAAAGATATGATGCAACTCAATAAGTTAGAGTACCACTGTATTAACGATTCTTCAATTCTTCCACTGGGCGAGATGGAAAAAATCGATCAGCGATTACAACAAAGCGTAGGTCGAATTGTTCACACAACTCAAAAAGCTGATTTGCTTCTTACTTGGTCCACATCTATCACCAGCAGAGTATTAAGCAAGTACTCTTTTTTACGAAAGCGAACAAAGACCCTGCATTGATATTCAACCTTTAATGAAACCAATAATTCATTTGGTACAGGATTTATCTCATACTCTTCATCTGTGTATTTGACAACATCAACTGACGTCATCAAGCATAAACAAAAATTGGTATTACAATAAAAACCACAAGAAAACATTTCAACCAAATAGTCATACAAAATTGAAACTAACCTTATTATACTTGGCAAAAGAGTAATCACCAGTCAGTGCAACTCCATTTACAATCCTAACCTGCAAAAGACACAACGGCCCATCCTCAAAAACCCAAATCTCAAAGCTTAACTATGCATGAGGAAGTTCATACGCAGTGATAAAGCCGCAAATCATCTTTCCGCGCATAATTTGAAAATGCTAGCATTGCCATGAAATTTACATTTAAGACACACAATCACTGCTTAGTAACATAAACACAAAACTTTGCATCTCTTATTTCTCCAAATGTGACATTTGCACTACATTCATTTCTAAAAAATAAATAACTAAACCAGCTTAAAGATAAGATCTTTCATCAGAATGAGGCCTTCGCTTCAACCGAGAGATTTCAATAGACGGCATGAGTGGTGGTATCACACCACCTGTAAGTGCATAAAACTAACAAAAACACATTTCACTTCACCGAATCAAAACTTTCACCACAAATCCAAAAAAAAGAAAACTTGATAAAATCACCTCGCGAAACATTCCATCTGGCTTTCTTTGTGACTCATTCGGCCTCGATTCTTCTCATGCGGAAACGACAGCGGCGTCTTCGGCAATCCAAAAATATCCTTCGCATCCGTCAATTCGTCAATTTGGGAATTAGGGCTTGAAATTTCCCTTGATTTGAAAATTAGGGCTCAGATCAGAGACAGATTCCAGCTCGGTTGCACGTGATAATCACGTGATACTACACTAATTTTAAATACGTAGAACTTAAGGGGTCAATTCATAATTACCGAAAGAAACCGACACTGCCTACCATATTTACCAAACTCTCTACTCCTCGTGATGGCTCCAAAATTTTCCAGAACGTTCCCAGCAGTAAATCTCCACCATATATTTCCGCACCACGCCACGTGTCGAACATACACACCTCTAGAAATTTGAATTTCCAGACTTTTCATTCAACAAAATTTCTCTATAAAAACACACCACTGTCCTCTTCTTCATCATCAACCACAACTCAAAAACAGAGTCAAGTCTCCAAGATCCAATCTTTTCACACACATTTCTCCAAGTTTAAATCTTTACGCACAAAAATGGCTCCTGAGCTCGGATCACTAGCTGTTAAGCCATCACTCATCTCCAAGCCACCTTCGCGTGCTTACGTCACGTTCTTGGCAGGCAATGGTGATTATGTGAAAGGCGTTGTAGGGTTAGTTAAAGGGTTAAGAAAGGTGAAAAGCGCATACCCTTTGGTGGTTGCTGTCCTTCCCGATGTGCCATTAGAACATCGGAAGATTTTAGAAGATCAAGGTTGTATTGTTAGAGAAATTGAACCTGTTTATCCGCCTGAGAATCAGACACAGTTTGCTATGGCGTATTACGTCATCAACTACTCCAAGCTCCGTATCTGGGAGGTAAATTATTTAATTTTAAATAAAAAGATTGAAATTTGTCAATATAATGATAGTTTCAATTGATCTATTGTTTGAGAAATACTTTTGATGTTTTTGTTGAATTGATAATATTTAAGTTTGTATTTACTGAATTTGTTTTTTCTGAATTTTGTGGGATTTTTGTGATGCAGTTTGTGGAGTATGACAAGATGATATACTTAGATGGAGATATACAAGTGTATGAGAACATTGATCATCTGTTCGATTTGCCGGACGGGCAGTTTTATGCTGTAATGGATTGTTTTTGTGAGAAAACATGGAGTCATACTCCTCAATACAAGATTGGTTATTGCCAACAATGTCCTGAAAAAGTAGAGTGGCCGGCCGAGTTGGGTGAGCGTCCATCGCTTTACTTCAATGCGGGGATGTTCGTGTTTGAGCCGAGTCTTGCTACGTATCATGATCTGCTTAGAACCTTGAAGATAACACCTCCAACCCCCTTCGCAGAGCAGGTACTTTTGGGGCGTTCATATTAGTTCAAACTGTTGATTTTTGATTGTTTTGTCAAGTTGGATGGATTTTTGATGTTTGTTTTGTGTGTGTAGGATTTCTTGAACATGTACTTTAGGAAAATCTACAAACCAATTCCATTGGTGTACAATCTGGTATTAGCAATGTTATGGCGTCATCCAGAGAATGTGGAGCTCGAGAAGGTGAAAGTGGTGCACTACTGCGCAGCGGGGTCTAAGCCGTGGAGGTACACAGGAAAGGAGGAGAATATGGACAGGGAAGATATCAAAATGCTGGTGAAGAAATGGTGGGATGTGTACAATGATGAGACACTCGACTTGAAGAAGAATCCACAACCAGCTAGTGTTGTTATTCCTACTGATGAAGTTTCAGCTGAGCCTTTAAGCATGCAGCCTTTCATTGAGGCTTTGAGTCAAGCTGGGCCTGTCCAGTTTGTGGCTGCACCTTCTGCAGCTTAGTAGAGTACTTAAACAACAGGACAGAACACACTACATGGGATGAAGTGTGTGTGTTGTGATTATATATGAATATGTTTGGTTTAGACTTAGTACTGGGGATTATGAATGCACTTGGTATACTTTTATGTACTGATGAATCAATGAAAAAAATTGGGTTTCTCTTCTCAGTGTACTTTCTTCTAGTACTCTTTCTGTCTCATTATGAGTGTCTTATTTTTTTTAGATGTCTTAAAATGATTTTCTCATTTTCTAAATAAATTTTTTTTATCTCTATATTTACATTTTCTTTCATATTTTTTATTTTACTCATTTTTTTTCTTATTTTTTATCTCATATTTTTCAATTTTCTTAAAAATCGTGAAACTTCTCAAATGGGACACTCAAAATGGGACGAAGGGAGTAGTATTGTTTTGAGAAAAGATTTGTCGGAATGAGATTCAGTAGGGGTGGACAAAAATCGCACCGAAAGTGTAAACTGTCCGCACCGCACCGTAAATGCGGGCTCGGAAACCACACCGTATTTAAATAGTGCGGTTGCGGTTTTAGTTTTCAAGCAAACCGCTTAATGCGGTGCGGTTGCGATTTTACTTTTCAAGTAAACCGTGATAAACCGCACTGCACCGCATCATTAGAAAAACATATAAATATATATATAATTAAGTATATTTAGTATAATTGATGTAGTTTTTATAGAATAATATAATGAATTAATTAGATAAACTATAATTATATAAATTATTATTACTAATTCTATCATATTTTTTGAAATATATGGTATGTAAAAGTGCATAAAGTTCTAGGAAGACGAGTAACTTTTCGTAAGACGATAGAACACAATCTCGATCATTCATTAATTATAATCTAACGGTTGAAATTTAAAGTAAAATAACTGCAAATCCAACTGCCCCCGTGTTTTTCGCAAATTCAACCGTCTAGATTAATTAAAACTCAACTTTAATCTCAAGCGTCGATTTATTAAAATCAATGGCTCAGATTTTGTCCTCTTGTTTTACATTTATATCATGTCTCACATGATCTCAACCCATGTAAAAGTTTAAAATTACTTATTTTGTAATATAATTACGTTTCAAGTGATTTATAAAAGACTAATAGAAAGCGGTTTTCAAACCGCATCGCACCGCACCACACCGCATATTTCGGGAACCGCATTTTTTAAAAACCACATAATGTGGTGCGGATATGGTTTCAAAAATAGTCAAACCGCATAATGCGGTGCGATTGCGGTTTTACCCTCAAACCGCACCAAACCGCACCGCGCTCAGCCCTAAGATTCAGTCTTACAATAGTAATTTACGACATGTAGATTATAATAAAATTAATTAAAATAATATTATTTTGATATTCAAAATAAATAAATGTGCTGCATGAGATTAATATTTATTAATATAAATAAATTGATTTTTGTCTGTTTGCAGATGGAACGTACTCTTTGGTGTATGCATCTCTTATTCGAATATTCCACATGCAAACGTAAATATGTTTTTTGCAATTTGAAAATATTTAAGTTGAACTGACACGTTCTTGACTAATTAACTTTTTGAAAGTGTAATCTAGGACTGTTTCACACGTTCCAGTGTGAACGATGACCAAGACCGATTATCTGCATTGCAGTTCCATATCACACGTGCGTAATGCATTAATATTTTAACCTTATTTTGAATGTTTTGGTAATAACACTTGACTATGTAAGTTAAAAGAAACATACTATTAAATTCTTACTCTTAATTTGCATTCGTGCGATTCAATTTCAGTCATCCACACATAACATCATTTATAATATAATACGTGTTAGCTTTCTTTGTAAGTGAATATTATTTCACCAAATTCAACAAAATTTAAATATACACGGATCGTATTATAAATAATGACACATGAAATGATGAATGATTGCAATTGAGCTGCATGGATACAGATTCAGAAAATAAATGTAGTGAAATGATGAATGATTGCAATTGAGCTGCATGGATACAGATTCAGAAAATAAATGTAGTGAAATGATGAATGATTGCAATTGAGCTGCATGGATACAGATTCAGAAAATAAATGTAGTGAAATGATGAATGATTGCAATTGAGCTGCATGGATACAGATTCAGAAAATAAATGTAGTGAAATGATGAAATTGCAATTGAGCTGCATGGATACAGATTCAGAAAATAAATGTAGTGAAATGATGAATGATTGCAATTGAGCTGCATGGATACAGATTCAGAAAATAAATGTAGTGAAATGATGAATGATTGCAATTGAGCTGCATGGATACAGATTCAGAAAATAAATGTAGTGAAATGATGAATGATTGCAATTGAGCTAGCATGGATACAGATTCAGAAAATAAATGTAGTGAAATGATGAATGATTGCAATTGAGCTGCATGGATACAGATTCAGAAAATAAATGTAGTGAAATGATGAATGATTGCAATTGAGCTGCATGGATACAGATTCAGAAAATAAATGTATTGAAATGATGAATGATTGCAATTGAGCTGCATGGATACAGATTCAGAAAATAAATGTAGTGAAATGATGAATGATTGCAATTGAGCTGCATGGATACAGATTCAGAAAATAAATGTAGTGAAATGATGAATGATTGCAATTGAGCTGCATGGATACAGATTCAGAAAATAAATGTAGTGAAATGATGAATGATTGCAATTGAGCTGCATGGATACAGATTCAGAAAATAAATGTAGTGAAATGATGAATGATTGCAATTGAGCTGCATGGATACAGATTCAGAAAATAAATGTAGTGAAATGATGAATGATTGCAATTGAGCTGCATGGATACAGATTCAGAAAATAAATGTATTGAAATGATGAATGATTGCAATTGAGCTGCATGGATACAGATTCAGAAAATAAATGTAGTGAAATGATGAATGATTGCAATTGAGCTGCATGGATACAGATTCAGAAAATAAATGTAGTGAAATGATGAATGATTGCAATTGAGCTGCATGGATACAGATTCAGAAAATAAATGTAGTGAAATGATGAATGATTGCAATTGAGCTGCATGGATACAGATTCAGAAAATAAATGTAGTAAAACGCTTCTCTGGTGAGTTTGACATAGTCGTAATGTAATAATAATATCCTGAACTTTTTGGGATTCAGATCACATACAACAAAAGTTTTTTGCTGCGAGACAAAACTATGTAGTTTTATTAAAGGGTTCATTCAATATTATCTTGAATTTTAGTAAATATCATCAAAATTACGTCGTTTTAGTACACGAAGCAAATTGCAATCATATGAATACGTTACATTATTTTAATACAAATATGTTAACATGAAGGGTATTATCGTCATTTAAAATATAATACTCCAAAACATGAACACAGTGTTATTAAACCCGACCCGACCCGGCGGGTTGACCCGGTTGACCCGGGACCCGGGTACCTAATCGGGTCGGTTTTCTTGTTGACCCAAAAATGCAATTGACCCGGGTTGACCCAATCAACCCGGTCGGTTCAACCCTTGACCCGGTCGGTTCAACCCTTTGACACAACCAATTGAACCGATATTTAATTTTCCAAAAATCTTTTACGTTAAGATTCGAACCCTAGACCCCTTTCAATGCTCTTAAAACTCTAACCACCCAACCTAATTCATTTACTTAACATATTATGAGAATTAAAATTGATAAATATACTTTTAAATTCATTGACTTAACACTTTATGAAAATTAAAATTGATAAATATATTTTTGAATTTGTATATACATTTAATATTATATATTTGACATAAGCATTGACCCCAGGGTCGACCCGGGTTGACCCTTTAACCCATTGACCCAGTGACATAACCGGGTCGACTACCGGGTCGGGTTTCACAACACTGCATGAACAGCCACTATTATATTAAAAAAACTGCAGTGGTTAAAACTGCACTTTCCTCAGAGGTGCATTTCCGAATAAAATAAAGCGATGTCTAGTCATCGGAATAATCCTTGTGAAATCCGGTTTGACCTCACGCCATCGTTGACCACGATAAGCATTCACTCATCCATTTCATTCCCTCACTTCCGTTTTCACCTTTACAACCACAACTCCAATTTCAACTCTAGAAACCCTAATTTTTCAGTTTATACCGATTCACACTTTTCTTCAGTCTAGGGCTCAAATTCAACTCCGTTGAAGTTTTTATTGATCTGGAAATTGTTGATTTTTGTCTGAAGATCGGTTGATGCTGTTTGAAGGAGTGTTGAATATGAATTGCTTGTTTACTTGCTCTGCTTGTTTGTCTCCCAAAACTGGTATCGCCTTGATGGATGATGATCAGTCCAGTTTCGGTAAATTTGATTTTTGAGGTTTGTAGATGTTGCTGGAATTGATCTTGTTTGATGATTTGACCTTGTTTTGTTGTTTGCTTGTTTGTGTGTTTGGGGATATAGAAGAGCAGATGTCGAAAGGCTTTCCTGTGTTTTCGTACAAAGAGCTTGAAGTAGCGACTGATCGGTTCAGCGATTCGAATAAGATTGGGCAAGGTGCATTTGGCGCTGTGTACAAGGTAGTATTTGACTATTTGTAATGATTTAGGGAAGTCTAAGGATTCTGATGTCTGATTTGACGGATGTTGATGTTAAATAAGGGGGAGGTTAAAGATGGTTCGATGGTGGCTGTCAAGGTGTTATCTGTGGAGCTTGATTCGTTAAGAGGGGAGCGTGAGTTTATAGCTGAGGTTGCGGCATTGTCAGACATTAAACATGAGAACCTTGTTCCTCTAAGGGGATGTTGTATTGAAGGAGATAAGAGGTTGTTGGTGTATGAATATATGGAAAACAACAGCTTAGCTCTTACATTACTTGGTAAATCCTGTCTTTAAGTTGATGTATATATTCCAAGGCTTTAACTGAATTGTGTATTTTACTTCTGAATGGAAGCTCACTCCATTTCATCATTTGTGTGTGTTGTTGATAGGTCACGAAAATAACAGGAAGAAATTTAGCTGGGAAGCAAGGCGAGATGTATCATTGGGGATAGCTCGAGGAATAGCCTACCTGCATGAGGAGGTTCAACCCCACGTTGTGCATAGGGATATCAAATCTGCCAATATACTGCTTGATCGAAATTTTGTTCCCAAAGTTGCAGATTTCGGTCTATCAAAGCTATTTAGAAACAACATATCTCATATCAGTACCCATGTTGCTGGCACATTGTAAGTGCAAACGTGAGTGTGATTATTTCCGAAAGTAATTTTTAGTTTGTTTAGCTCAATTGCCTGAAAATTATGATCTGATGGTTTTTCCTTTTCAACAAATGCCTCAAAGAGGTTATCTTGCTCCAGAGTATGCAATCAGCGGACATTTGACACGAAAATCAGATGTGTATGGTTTTGGAGTTCTTTTGCTAGAGATCTTTAGTGGTGAACCAATCATCAGCTATGATTTGGAACACGGCGAGCATTATCTAGTTCAAAAGGTAGCCGTTTTACTCTAGGCATAAATATGTATGAATTGTAGCACAAGAAATTGATGAATCTTGAATGGTGTAATTTTATATGTGCATTGTTATTCTCATCTAATCAGTCTATGAGTGTATACACTGTATCTTTTTGACTTGGCAAACAGGTTTATATGTTGCTTGCAAGTTGCAATCAACTCCTTACAAAGCTTAATTCATCTTCTTACCATATTTTCAGGCATGGGAAATGAGCAATTCTGATAAACTATTGCAGCTTGTGGACCCTGTGCTAAATCAAAACTTCGATGAAGAGGAAGCCATTCGATACTTGAAGATTGGTCTTCTTTGTGTGCAAGAGAGAGTTAGTTTGCGGCCTCAAATGTCCATGGCAGTTAAAATGCTGACCAATGAAGTTAGCTTAGATGGAATAAAGATTACAAAACCCGGACAAGTTGCAAATATTCTGGACATAAAAGTTGGCAAGAAGCACGATTCACATACCACATTGTCCTCAAAAGCATCAACCAGCTGCACCTTCCATAGCAACAGGAGTACATACTTCTAACCTAATCCCATCCTTTTATTCATAGTCTGCTGTTTCTTCTTCATAGTACTTCTTACTTCTTAGGTGTTGTTAGTTGTTACAAGTTCAATGACATCGGTTTGAAATTTTGTTAAATTTGACCTTTCGCTTGCACTATATGCACAAAGTACAAACGCATGGTGCAAATGTATTTTAAGTACAGGTTTTTTATCATATGTTCTTGCTGTATTTTTTGAATTATCATCTACTTATGAAAGTCACTTATGAAATGCGTGGCACACACACTCTGATAATGAAGATTTTTCTTGGCAGCTAACAAATCCCATATATAATCAGCAGTGGAACAAACCACTGGAATAAGGTTCAAACTGGGTGGGAACCCACTTTTGCAACCCAGTTCCTTTGAGGCCCAACAAGATCTCTTGTCATTGTCACAACAAATAAGAAGCGCAATTGTGCTAGGGATAGCTTGCTTCAGTTGCTTGGCGTTCTTCAACTTCTAACGTTAGAATATGAAAAAAAGAAGAAGATACAAATGTCTGAAATCCTCCTATCAACTTATGCCAACTTATGCTGGGTTAATCACCTGGCATCGTGCAATAAAAAACTCTGAAAGCAAGACCGAACGCTCCCAGCGTGAATTTGTATGTCGTTTGGGAATCCAGTCTCAGTTGTGGAGTGGGAGAGAAATAATAAAATATACAGACCTGAATTTGAGAATTCAGTATTAATTTCTACAAAGAAAAACAACCCAATGAAATTCATGTTACCTGGCTAACCCATTTCTCTACTTTAGGCAATCAGCAATGACATATTTCAGCTGCAAAAGCTTCTTATTAGCGACCTGAATGATCAGCAACCAGGCAGTTTTATTAGTGTAGCTAACAAGTAACAACTACATATATGCATTATGAGCGTATCACCCCAGGCCAGTCTGAATAGTGAGGTGTCACAGTCTCACGAAAGTATATATCAGACTCAAAGCAGAGTGTGCATAAGCCTTTCTTGCGAACCTTTGCTTTAGCATGAATGTACATAAATTAAGTTACCTTGTGAACATTTGAAATTCGCTTTTGGGCATCATTTAGCCGGCTTTCCATTTCTTCCTCAACTTGCAAAAAGATCTTTTTGTGCTCCGCCTCTGCAAAAGTGGACCAGGAGGCAGAATTGGTACGTAAGTATCCTAGAAAAGTTTTAATCGATTTCCCCCGGATATACACTGCCAAATCTAGCAAACAATTATGTCATTTTGAGAGCAGCTTCTCATTTCACTATTTGGTGCAGTTAGTATATTTACTCTTATATCCATCTGGACTAAAGACTGTCCGGGCAAACACAAGTATCTAGAACTACATCTCACACAACATAACAGCTTTACCTTTTTACCAGAAAGAAAGACAGTAATAGATATTGGAGTCATTAATTAAATTATTAATATAGACAGGATCATGCATATATGTGCAAGACTTAGGGTGTGCGTGGATATATAATTATGTAGTGACAGGAAATTTTATGATATCTTACTCTGTTTCTCCAACGAACCCTTTAGCTCCGCCTGGTCAGTTTCCAATCCTTCTATTGTGCATATAGTATCTTGAATGTGGTGATTAAGCCCTTTTATAAAATTACCATGAAATACCTTCAATTGTTCCTGCTGTTCTGCAGACCCAAAATACTCTTGAGGGAAGTAAATATAAGCATAAGCCTCAAGTCCCTCGAAGGTTAAAGATAATGTTCTATATTAACTACTGAGGATCTACTTTACCATTATTGATGATATTGTATAATAATGAATATCAAAGCATTACCGTGGAACACTGTTTCCATATGCTTTCTTTTAGATTTCCCAATGCTTGTAAATTTATCTCTGAAACATAATTTGCAGTCAAAGAGGAGCATAATAAATTGTGCATCAAATGCGAGTATCTTTTTATTTTAAAAAAGTAGGAGAAAGAGCTTACATGTCTGTCTGAATAAGAGACTTCACATTCTGCAACTGCAAATTTAACCCTTCAGCTGTTGAATGCATAATCTCAGAAGACTTCTTTCTTGTAGCAGATTTCACTTTGCTTTCAAGTTTCTTGAACGCAACAACTAACATAGTCACCGCCCTATCATAAATTTCAAAGTTTCTTCTGTCATTCCAGAAAATTATCATGGCACGCCAAGTATTCTAACAGATGTAATTTATTGCTCTATTAGGCAAAAACCTTGATAAGCCATCATCCTCATCTTGAGCGGAAGCAACGCAAAATACATCATCTTCCACATGCGCTGCCCAAACATTAAATAAAGTGAATACTCTGAATGACGAGTAATTTATTTTCATAGCTGGAAAAGGATGGTTCACAGAACTTGAATCCTTTTGGGGAGGTGTTGCTTCAGATTTTTTATCAAACCCTGTTGCCTCGTGACAACGTGGGCGTTTCTCTCGATGAAGAAACAATTCTAGTCTCTCAGAATCAACTTCTGGTGATGACATAACTTGCTGTTTGCTGATACCTGCCTATGTATTTGTTAAAGACTGAATGTGAATGGTGTAAAAAATAAGAGAGATAAGGAAAATGTATGAACTTTAGTGTTATACACTTCATCAGGAAATCACTTCTGAAACTGTATAATAACCAAAAAAGAGATCATTCTACTCACTGCTTATCATCTAAGGAAATTGACTTAATACATACAGGCTACAGAGTTGGTTCTGAGAATAAAGAGTCACTGGGTGTTGTGTTCAAGCTAACCAGATATATACTACTCAAAAGACCCAGGTAACCAGCTCATGGAATACAAAGCAATTAAGGAGAATCGACATCTGAACTCTGAAGGTTGTCAATCTGTCTATGAACTATACAAAATAAGAAAAAGTGGTGCTGAGTGCAATCATACCATTGAATTTTACCCCAACAAGTGAGTTATCTTCAGAACTGTCGGAATCGCTGCCTTCAGATACTGACTTGTCTAAACTTGTTGGTAAATTTTCAGCGGGAAAAACTTCAACTTCTTTTTCCCCAGTATCATCCTAATAAGTTTAAATTAAGAAAAAGAAAGGTATAGTGTAACCCACCTTCATAAGAACAAAAATTGAAATGAAGGATACAGATGACTCAGCCAAAACTCTTGATGAATCACACCTAGGTTTTGAAGTCCGCCGATTAACAAAGTTGCTAATCTTTACTCCCATTCCCATGAATATATTTTCTTCAAATACAGCATCACTACAATTCCCTCTTACCTGGTCAAGTTTTCCTTTTGATTTGGAGATGGGCTTTCTACAGGTGTTGTAGCTGTCTTTATCAGACAATTCTGTGACTTGAATGTATTCTTGGAGGTTGTTAAGCTTTCATGATGAGGTTCATTTTCTTTTGTATAAATAATTTCATCTATTGAGTTCCCTTCCTTTTTTGCCCCAGTGAATCCAAGGTCTCTTTGGTGGGTTCCAGATTCTGGTAATATGTTCTTTTTATCATTTGCAGGGTCGTGCCGGTTACCCTTTCCTCTGGCAGCAAAGGTCGTTGTGCAAACAGGAGAATACTTATCAAAGCTATTGAGTTGGAGTGAACTGTCTGGAATGATTTGACCCTTTGTAGATCACACAACTCTGATTTTGTATGACCCTTTGTAGATCTTTTTGTAAAAGCAGAGACCTTTTTCTTAGCATCTTTTTTCTCAATGGAGGCACTTTTATCACCCATCCCTGGTGTTTTACCAGCAGATTTTGTTGATCTCTTTGAATAAGTAGATGGCTTTTTCTTAGTGTCATTTTTCTCAATGAAGGAAAGTTTGCGCAGCTCGATTCTGGCACCCTTTGCCACCACTCTCTTTACCCTGGATGGGAAGGAAGTACTTTTTTGTTCCTTAGACCGGTTTTCATCTCCAGTTTGGACAGTTTTATGGTTGTTCATTTTCTGGATACTATAACACTGCTCGTTATCAGCTCTCTTCGGTGATGATTTTGGTAGGGCGCTTTTTCTTTTAAAAGAACGAGTAACTGGCCTCTTCATAATATTATTCGGGCTCTCAGAGTCAGTTTCAATGGGATCTGAGTTCAACCCAGAGTTAAAAGCAACTTCGTTAGCATTTTTCTCAAAAGGAGTTTCAGCATGATTACCAGCAAGGCCATTAACTTCAGTGTATTTTTCAGCTTCCTTTAAATTCATTTTCTGACTATTCACTTGAATACATGATAGTGAACCTGCTTTTTTGGTCTGATCTTGGTTTTCATTTAACTCTTTATCCTCATCTGGCAAAGTATGTGGCTCAAGTACTTCCAGTAGTTTTATCTTCAGGGTATCAATGGGTCTAGATATTGATTTATTGCCAGTGACTATCTCGTCAGGGTCTGCCACTTCAAAACCCTGGGGCTTGGTTTCACAGTTCACTGCTCGATTTATTCTCTTGCCAGAGTTTGCAGCATTCTCTGAAACTAGCCAGAAAGAATGTGATCGAGAAAACCCATTTTTAGGACTTATCCAAGGGGACCTCTCTTTCCCTGGAATGTGGGTTTCTATACCTAAGCTGGCGCCGCTATCTTGCTTCTTAGGGGTCCCATCTACACAAGTTTGATGAAATGGTGTTTTGTGATAGGCAACGGGCTCTGGTCTCTGGGCAACCAAACCATCTTTATGCCTTACTTTGTAAGCTGAGTCAACCACTATTCCTATTGACATCTTATAGGGCTGACTAGATGGATGGATATTACTTCCTACACTGCGACAGCCACCAGATTCCTGAAGGATAAAGTGAGTAAAAAATTAAGATGCAGTTTTCAACTGTAAATTTACATCACACATTTCTACAATCTGCTACAGTTAAATATCAGGAGGAGTCAAAGACATGCTTGCCTTATTCTTCAGCTCAACACCGAGTGCAGAAAAGAGAATATCAATAATCCAACAACATTGGCAGCCAATAAACACTAGTTATTAAGGAACAATATTAATACTAATTCTGAAATTTCTATGGCTACTTACTTCGCGAGATGTCTGCTTGTCAACCCCCATTACGGCCTCTTATAGCTGCAGTACAACCTTGAGCATAAACTTCAAATACTAAAGTATAACAAATTTTCCATTTCAGAACATACAGCAAACTAGAACAAGATTCACAAGCTACAAATTCATCTCCGACTAAATTAAAAACTCTTATCTCCTTCAACAACCCTATTAACATCTCAACTTCGTCAGCATCTAAGCATTTCAAAATTCAATCAGTATACATCAGCTAAGAATTTAAGCCAGATCAGTCACTAAATTTAAGCAGACCTAGATAGGGATCGACTTAAACCTAAATGAACAAACCCATTAAATCTATCTTAACCTAAAATAAACAACATCACACAGAGTAAAATACCAAGCGCACACACCACAAGCAGCATAAGAGACTCATAAACTGAGATTTAAGTATACAATAAAATCCGATAACACAGGGAACTCACTCAGCTTCAAAATCAGCGCCGACGGTCTGATATCACCTTTAACACGATCGGCTACGGAACCGCAACGATCGGAAATTTCAACTTCTTTATTCGGATTTCGAGATGCGGATTTCTTCGGATCGAAAACGATGAAAAACACCACCGCGCCAAAAATGCCGTAGAGAAAAAATAATTGAATTTCGAAAATGAAGACTGAAAGTCTGAAACGGAATGCGCGTTGGTTGTTAAATTGGACTGTGTGCGCATTGCGCCCACCCCCAATTTTCGTTATTTACGCAGCACGCTGTCAACTATTCTTATTTATAAATATGCCCCGTTTGTTTATTTATATTCAAATTGAGTCCGACGGTCTAGTTTCTATCAAAAACCTCGAATTATTGATTAAGAGTAACACATACGCCCCAGCAACTTTTAGTGACGAAAATGCCCTTGAGGGTTAGGCGGGGTCAACGTTGACCGAGTTGTTAGGATTGGACATGAAGCCCTAAAATGGCGTCAGCATAAACAAGGATCGACTCAGTGTACTCTCGTCTCATCTCGCTCCGGATACTTCCATGTCTTCTGAGAAAGAGGCTGCTTTGGCAGCCGTCCCATCTCCGACTTCGATGTAAGTTCTCTTAGCAATTTGACGCGGATTGAAATGAATAGATTTTATGTTAGGGTTTTGTTTGTTCGTGAAATTGCTTGATTGAATTGGGTGTGTGACGTTACGTTAATGTGCAGATTTGATAAAATTATCAACAAAGAGATTCCTGCAAAGATTGTTTTTGAGGACGATAAGGTACGAAACGTCAGAAAGGGCTTTATTTTAGATTGTTTTTTATGAATTTGATTTAGTGAATGTTGTTTTTTTGGATCAGGTGATTGCTTTTAGGGACATACAACCACAGGCCCCTACGCATATTCTCATCATCCCTAAAGATAAGGATGGCTTGACTGGTCTCTCGGCAGTAAGTTTAGTGATCGATTTGGTTGACCTTTATTGTATCGGGGGTGGAGTTTTCTTGCTGTGATAAACAGCTTCTATTGACTATTTTCCGGTTAATGTTAATCTGTTTTTTTAGTATCAGCTTCATGTACTTAAGTTGTCTTTTCAATGCACGGACGATGACTCAATTTTCTTTGTGGTTCGATGGTGATGGATCTCTTTTTGAGATGGGAATGCACCAAAGTTAATAGCACTCTCTTTATTAATTGAGTATCGAATTTTTATGCTTGACACTCGGAAACTTCAATTGATATTTGTTTGATGCATTATGTCACATGACACATATCAGACATAGAATTTCAACAAAAAGGAGGACAGATTTTGTATTTCTTTTATAAAATTGAGATCTTATTCAAATATTCACTTTGCCAGTTGCGAGTTAATACTCTAGCTCCTTATTTATATCTATGGCAAGATTTACTAGGCTGCTGGTTTACTTGGCAGGCTGAAGAGAAGCACTGCGATATACTTGGCCGTCTTCTTTACACTGCCAAAGTTATAGCCAAACAAGAAGGTCTCGACGATGGCTTCCGAATTGTAATCAATGATGGGCCGAATGGATGTCAGTACTCTCATCTTTGAAAAAATTTGTAATTTAACCCTTTATCTCTTGGCACTGTCTTCATTTTGATACCCTCTTATTCAGGTCAATCTGTCTACCACATACATGTGCATCTCCTAGGTGGGCGACAGATGAACTGGCCTCCTGGCTAATATCATACCCTTCAGAAGAACTTCATCCAGCTGTAGCATCATGAAGCCTCAATAAGTTACTTGGATGTGGATTTCCCCAACCTTGTCAAGAATCATATTTTGGAAGCTTTTGATTATGTGTCCTTATAAAACTTGTTTTGGGTTTTCAGGCAAAAAATGATATTGTGCTATATTATTGTCTGGTTCTTGTCAAAAATTGGCAACGTCCTTCATTGGTCACCGCACCATCGTCAGGTCTTATTGGTGCAAATAATTGTTTTAGTACTAATAATTGATTGAAAGAGTGAATATTTAAAACAAAACATGAAGAGAATAATGAAAGCTTTCAATAGAACCATTGCAGATAATATATTAAAGGAAACTTGATATCCTAAACAAATTCATTTGGTGGGTCGGATTTTCCAAGCATAATGATTTTTGCCTGATTTCCTGCTACACCTCAAACTAAGCTCAATTGCTTTGAAAGATTGGGGGCTTCTGATTCATTATTTTGAAATGCTGTTGGTTATATGTGCTGCTTTCATGGCCGTGAAGTCAGCTGTTGTTGTGAAGATAGCAAAACATGAAGTGAACAGAGCTGCACCGAGTTTACCACCTGAAAAAATTGGAAATGCTTACAGACTGATACCCAACTTAACAAGATTATTAACGCATAACAAGCAACTGAGGAGTATAATGAGAAGCATTGAAACGGCGTAAAGATATATACACAGAACAATTTGTAATTCCAACTGCCACCGATGTCACAGTAAGACATATCTACTTCCTTTATGTAACAGTCACAAAAAACCTTATAAAAATAGTACATTCCCAGGAGCACCATTAGTACAATAATTAAATCAGTATAGTATAGCTTACATAAACAAAATTCAACTTAAACTGAAAGATTAAAAGTTACAACTGTGTAACCTGCTTGTTTTCTCAAACAAATCATCAACAGCATAAACATTCTGAAACACTAAAATGAGTCGAATGCAGACCTGTACGAGGAGAGTGAGGACCACCAAATCCAAATCCTGCAATTCAAAATAGGACTAAATCGTCACTAATCTTGCTAATTTTAATAAAAGCTCAACTTGCAAGCAACAAGCTCAAACCTTTCAAGCGACAAAGCCAAGCTCCAGTTCCTAAACCTGCCATGAAAGAATTAGACAAATCCTCAACCTCTGACCCTCGAATGAACGTCAAGAATTCCCTTGCTCCTGTTCCACCAAAAAATATACATATCAATCTCGTATTCTCGTCAATGTCTTCTCAGAAGCCTCAACAAACAACACTCGGCCATTTCTACTAAATTAAACCACACGAACAAACGATGATACGATTTAACTTTCAAACTTGCAAATATTTACAACAGGGAAATGGGAATAAAATGGCTACCGAAATAGGAAGCAGCTGTTGCGGCAAATCTCGCTGCAGGAACAAAACCTCGACAAAGTATCCCACCACCTATCCCTGTACAAAATCCAATAAAGTCAACAATTTTTGCAGTGAGTTTGGAAGTTCTTCAAAGGCAGTCAGGGTTTGTGGACACGCACCTGTGGCAACAGTAGGGATAATAACACGGTCGACCCAGTATCCAATTGATGGAGATGACGACGAGGTTGCAGGTGAAGATGGGTTTTGGGTTTCGGAATCGTTGGAAGCCATTCGCCAATCGGTTTCCCTGAATCCAAATGGATGCGACAGTCTCTCTATTGGTAAAGTTACTGTTATAATACAAATTTTTACATGTAGTTTGTTGATTTTTTGTATCAAAATTCAAACTTTTCTCACTTTAGTGATTCTTTCTTCTCAATTTTGAGCCTTTTGACACCTTTGGATTGTTCCAATCTGCTGGCTTGTCCTAGAGTGAAACTGATATTGAAATCTATAAGCTTTAAATTCAAGATATGCTAAATGTAGATGATTCTGATAAGAAAGCACTAAACTAAGTATACAACTTAAATATAGCGAACATGTTCCTCAAGAAAAAATTACAATGTCTGTCTGTGGAATAAAAGTATAAATCACGGGCTTTTCTCTCCATGAGCTGCGGCTGCTTCTGACTTCTCTTTCTTGGTCTTTTGTAACTGGTAGTAGTTGAATAACTTGAGGTTGATATAATCATTCATTGTCGTGAGAGAAGCACATCCAGTTACAAATAGAGCTGCACCTCGTCTACCACCTGCAGTAGTTGTTGAATATGAAAAAGTTCAGTAACTTGCCTCACAAAAAGCAACTCAATTAAATAGATGAGGTCAGTTTAGTAATTGGGTTTCAAAAAAGGAGCATCGGTGCTACTCATACGACTGACTTCAAAGTAACATTTCAGTGGACAAATAATAGACCGTGTTGATACACCATAAAGTTGTAGCACTAGCACAGAACTGAACTTTCATTAATAATACAGTACAGGGTGAATGCCAAAATTTAAATGAGCAATTGCAGTTGGAGGACTTTTAACAACAAATGATGGAAATAAAGTTTGCATCTAAAATCTGATAATGGGATAGGGAACCCCGGTGGTACTAAAATGTGGCTAACTGCTGAATCACAGAACACTCAGATGAATGGAAAATCTAACCTTTATAAGGGAAACTCTCCAACCAATCCAAAGCCTGTTATCAAAATATGATCTCATTGTCAGTAACCAAATAAAATAGAAACCAATATTAAACTCAAAAAATTGACCTTTTAAACTGCAAAGCCAAGCACCAACAATACTGCCTGAAATGGCAGAGTCGGTAAGGTCCCCAGGTGATGACCCTCGAAGGTACATAACTGATTCACGCATTCCTGTTACAGATTGGTGAAAAATAAAAGAAACAAAATTCAACATCAGTGTTCTCTGACATAAAAGAAGCAAAATGTTACAAATGTCTAACATTTTTAGAAACAAGATCAAGAAGCTCGCCCATTCTCCAGAAATTCTTGAAAACAAATTTTGACAAAGTATAACATACAAAAAGTATAGAAAGAGTAATACCAAAATATGAGGCAACCTTTGCAGCAGGGACAAAGCTACCGAAAAACAATCTCCCAAAAAACCCTACACATAAAAAACCAAGCATCAGAATCACAAAAGCTTCTAAACACACACAAATACACACACCATAGTTTAGGGCTCAAAGTCACCTCACCAGCAGCAAATGAAGGGTTAATTACACGGTCAAACCAGTAGTGTTTCGGAGTTGGGTATGCATCAATTGTCGGCAACGTCACAATTTGTATTTTACTTTTCGATTCCTCCGCAGCCATTTGCACCTCGTAGACCGTAAGAAACTCTCAGAGACTCGGAGGTTCCAACCAGTGCAGAGTTATTAAAATGACAGATTCACCCCTGTCTAGTTTAAGCCTTTATGCATAAGACGAGGGCAATTGGGTAATAACGTTTCTCCACAAATCCGCCTTTCATCGCACTCATTATTTAGAAACCCTAAAATCTCAATCTTGATCTCTTCAATGGCGATTTCAGCGGCGACCGTTACAATTGCAACGACTCCTAACTTAACCCGCCGCCGCACATTTTCCTGCAAAATCACCGCCGTAGTATCCGTCGGCGATAAGCCTACCGATGCAACTCTCTACTACTTCGATGCTGCAGACGAGCTTCAGACACTCACTACTTCCGACCTCATTGAAAACAAAAAGCCATCCTTTACGCCGTCCAACGGAGCCTTCATACCGACTTGTTCGCAAAAGCACGTCCCTGGATTTGTAGAGAAAGCTGGTGAGTTGAGATCGAAGGGAGTGGATAGCATTGCGTGTATTTTGAAGTTATGATGCTTTTTTGATAAAGGCGTGGAAGAAGGATTTGGATATAGGAGAAGAGAGTGGCCTGTTGCTTTCTGATGGGAATGGGGAGTTTACTAAAACAATTGGAGTTGAGTTGTTGGACTTGAAGTGAGGTCTAGGAGGTATTTAATGCTGGAGGCTGGAGCTGTGAAGGTGCTGAATTTGGAGGAGGGTGGTGCGTTTACTTTTAGTGGTGCTGATTATTTGCGCAATGTGCTTGGTATATGAGAATTTTAGATGGGAAACTCACATAGGCTTAACTATTCCGCATGAACATCTCCTAAGCGACTCAGCTCTTGGAGAGTTATTCACAAATTTCAGATCTGCTATGAGGGTGGAATCTTATTGGGGCTGATTGAAAGCCCATATTATGCTGGCCTGTGTCTAATGCCTGGATTGGTTTGGTGAAGGTCCATGAGGAACTTGGTAAAGTATTTTCTATAATGAAAATTTTCCCTATTTCCGCACATGAAATGTTACAACTGAAGTGCAAGCTTGATTGTTAAATTTCCAAAAAAGACAATGTTTTTTGAAGAATGCAGTGCAGAATTTATGCTTTTTATAACTGGAAATGAGATAGAATGTGCTAAAGTATCTCTTTTTTTCAGGGAAAACAAAATGCCAAAATTTGTGCGAGGGAGTGATTATAAGCATTACTTCTTGAATTTCTGAGAAAGGTAACTTCTTCCTTAAGGAAAACGCATACACCACCGATTTTTCTACTTCTGCGCCACATTTGATGCTAAAATGTTTGGCAATGATGGATGACTTCATTGTTTTCATGTGAGACGCCGAAATTTCCATGTGGGTGGCATCACATAAATTGCCTCCAGTTTCGAATATCCTTTTGTGAATAGCGAGATGCACAATGGACATCTTTTTCATTTTTCATATAAACGGAATTTCTTTATGAGGAATAAAATCGTGAACTCTTCCATCTTTTCGACATTTTGTGTGAAAAAGAGCACACCATTACTTTAAGAAATGAAAAAAATTGTGGAAAATCCGCTTATGTTACGTGAATAAAGTGCCTCTCTTCGATTTCGTGTGAATTACCAAGGTTTCCACCTTATATAGACCCTGATGTTGAGTTATAGTCTTTTGACAAAATGTGCTTATACCTCCCTGAAGTAGAAACAGGTATCGATCTCTATCAAATTATTGAATCACAATTCACAAGCTTCATCATTTAAATTAGAATGAAGCTATATATCTAACTGATTTAGCAGGAATCTAAATTTAATAAATATAGATATATTTTTTTAGTAAATCCTAAATACAATTTGACATATATTGTTTTGGAATTTACTCCATTTATGTAAAAATAATTATAAAATGAATAAAAGTTTGGAATAAAAATCAACTACTGGAAATTCATGTGGCTAATGTGTTCAGATTTAGATAATTAGATAACTATTAACAGTTCATCAGTTAGATAATAATTATCAATAAAGATAAAATTAGTTTTGAATTAAGTATTTCATCTACTTATAAATACCTCCATTTTTCAGATACTGATTTCTTCACTGATTCATTGTTACAAGTGCATTCATGAGATATCCAACGTTGTGTTCAGGCTCCATGTTGGGGGTTGGTATTGTTTTGTGGGCTGTTTTTGTTCTGTGTTGCAATGTTTGTGTGGTTCAAGGATCCCACAAGGTTTATACTCAGTTACAGTCACTAACAGTTGACCACCAAGTTAAGGAGAATGGCCGGACTGGCTACCACTTCCAGCCTCGTCGCAACTGGATCAACGGTGTGTATCCTTTGCATTGTCTTTGTTTAGTTTATTTTGATGAAGTTCTTTGAGGAATAGTTGCACTAATTTGATTGTTTTCGCTTTGGACTATGTCTGATGGCCATCTTCATCATGGATGAATACAACATTGAATGAATCCAGACCCAAATGGTGAGTTCCTATCAAGATTTGTATAAGTATTTTCACTTTTTTCTTCATTTTTTCGGTATTTTTCGAGAGAATTTTGAGTTACAGAAATAGAACTGATCTGGTTTAACATTGCTTGTAAAACAGCTCCAATGTACTTCAATGGTTACTACCACTTGTTCTACCAATACAACCCGAAAGGAGCAGTATGGGGAAATATAGTATGGGCACATTCCGTCTCGAAGGACTTAGTGAACTGGGAGCCGCTCCCGCCGGCTATTTACCCAACTGAGCCTTTTGACAAATATGGCTGTTGGTCAGGATCAGCCACAGTCCTGCCTGGTAACAAGCCTGTTATATTGTACACCGGAATTGTTGATCCTATTCCTAAGCAAACTCAAGTTCAGAACTATGCTGTTCCAAAGAACTTATCTGATCCATTTCTTGTCGAATGGGTAAAGCCTCGCGAAAACAATCCCATCATAGCTCCAACTATAGGAATCAACGCTACGGCCTTTCGTGACCCAACCACCGCATGGCGCGGAAAAGATAACATATGGCGAATAATTATTGGAAGTAAGAATAAGCATAGAGGAATAGCTTATCTGTATAAAAGCCATGATTTTTTGAAGTGGGTTAAGCATAAGCATCCACTGCATTCCAAGTCTGAGACCGGAATGTGGGAGTGTCCTGACTTTTATCCGGTTTCTACCAAGCGTAGAGTCGGTCTTGACACATCAGCGAGCGGGGAAGATGTGAAACATGTATTGAAGGTCAGCTTGGATTTAACTAGGTATGAGTATTATACTCTTGGGACTTACGACCAAGTTAAGGATCGGTATGTTCCTGATGGGTGTTCAGTAGATGGTTGGAAGGGACTTAGGTATGATTATGGGAATTTTTATGCTTCCAAGACATTTTTCGATAGTCAGAAGAACAGAAGAATTTTGTGGGGTTGGGTTAATGAGTCTGATTCTGCGGCGAATTGTTCTACAAAAGGATGGGCCGGAATTCAGGTTCTTATTAGTTTCATTTCTTGGCTAGAAAGCTTGTTTTGATGAATATTTATGTAACAGCTTTTGTTTTATCATTAGGCTATCCCAAGGGAACTGTGGCTTGATCGAAGCGGGAAGCAACTGTTACAATGGCCGATTAAAGAGATAGAAAAGCTAAGGTCAGATGTCGTCGAGTTGGGCAATCAAGAACTTACTTGTGGAACAAAACTTGAGATCCAAGGAATCACCCCTGCACAGGTAACCTGCCATTCTTTCCTCATTCAGAGTTCGATTATCAGAACATAATAAACATCTTTGGCATGTATATTTATTGGCCTACGATATGTAGGCGGATGTTGAAGTAACCTTCAAGTTCCCAAGGTCAAGTTTGGCAAACGCAGAGGAGTTTGAGCCTGGTTGGGAGAAACTGGATGCATTAGATATTTGCAGAAAAAAGGGATCAAATGTTAAAGGAGGACTTGGCCCTTTCGGTCTCATAACTTTGGCTTCAAAAAATCTCAAAGAATACACTCCCGTCTTCTTTAGAATTTTCCGGGACAGAGCCAGTGACAAATACATCACTCTGATGTGCTCAGATGCAAGAATGTAGATATTCTTCAACCCATTTGATAAACACTATTTTCTCCCACAGTTTCTGACAAGAATAATTTTTTGCTCCAACATGAAACAGGTCTACCTTAGTTCAAGACAGTAAATGGTATAAGCCCCCTTTCGCAGGCTACGTGGATGCAGACCTTACCGACGGAAAACTGTCACTCCGAACTTTGGTAATATCCTTCTTTTACCAGTCAAGAAACTGTTGACATGTGACAGTTACTGATACTATCCATATTATCTCAGATTGATCATTCTGTCGTCGAAAGCTTTGGAGAAAAAGGCAAGACTTGTATCACCTCACGAGTTTATCCAACCTTAGCAGTTAGGGACAACGCGCATCTATTTGTTTTCAACAATGGAACCACTCCTGTGAAGATCGAGAAACTGACTGCTTGGACGATGAGGCGACCTACTAAGATGAACTAGTAACTAGGAAGTATGAGTACTATAAATTGAATATCATTTCAGTTGCAGACTATCTACATTGCATCCTTTGCCCTGCCTTGGATTCATAATTTCAGAGTACTGATAAGTTACTTTTGTTCTAATGTTTTGCAGTCTTTCGTTCGAAAAAAATGTAAAAACAGTAATGGAAGTTACTTGTATTGTAGAACAAAGTAAATGATTTGAGACAATATTGTCTCAAGATCAGCAAAATGCCAGTTGATGATTATCCATCAGGCCTCATTTTCCTGCTTGATTATAACCTGCTCCAGAATAAGCTACCTTAAAAACATCAGAAGACACATTGGATGACTCTGAATCGATGTATTCCATGTTAACTCCGAACAACCTCAGTGTTCTGGGAGCACTAGAAATTGCCACCTTTTGGTTCTCCCCTGAGCCTTGCATCATCAGTTGAATTAAATTTGTACATTTTCTTGAATTGAGTAAATTGAGGATACTTTTTCTACTACTTTACCTTTGAATTTAGGTTCTGATGCACGAAAAAAAGCGGTAGTTCTGCTCCAGTAGTCACCAGTTTTACTACATTTGATTCGTCGTACGGTGCCAGAACTATGAGCTCTGGTTCTCCATGTTATGAAAAGCCTGTTGTCCAGGTCATTTTTGTTGCACTGCTGACGTTGGAATGAAACAATGTCTCCGGCAGTGAGGCCTTTTTCCTTGACGTAACGACTCCAGCCTTTAGTTAACACATAGCTCTGGCTACTAGTCCAGTAAGTATACCTGAACCTCCAAATCTTACCCACTTCATCCTCAAAACTCAGCATTGACTCACTAGAGCTTTTACTGATGCTACTACTGTTTCGATCACACGCTGATCGGATAGGGAAGTATTTCTCCGCATACTGCTTCGGTATCACAAGCCGGTTAAGCTTCCCTACATCACTTGGTGTCAAGGCCTTCTCAAATAGCAAGTCACGTTGATTATGGGGTGTAGACATCTTTGAACAAATGACTATGGATCTGAGTTACTACTTGTAGATAAGTGTTGTAACATGATAAACTTCAGATGAGTGACAGACTCATTTTGGTAACCATTTATTGATATGGGTATGACCTAGCTAGGTCATTAATTGTTATGTCTAGTCTTAGTAAAACAATAATACACTCTCACTAGCTACAGATATATTTTCCTAAACTGTCTTGTTTGAAACAACAAACTATGAAAGTAGTTGTCTGATCATGAAACAAAGTTGAATGCTTCATGACATGTTATTTAAGTGAATGTTTTTATAGTACATTGTACATGTAGTCTCTTATTCTAGTTTGGAATTGTATTTCTGAACTTGTACATAATTCCATTTGATCTTATTGTTAGGTTTTTGATGTTTTATTATGTACCCATCAGTCATTCACAGTTGTATTTTATCGCGGAATAATATGATTGCCAGTAGCCATACAAGCTAATACAGCTAAGGTGAGCCTGTATTTTCAGCCAGATATGTTTAACTGGCATTGGCATCTTCTTAGTGATGCCAAAATTAATAATGCGTAAGAACAACCATCTCTTTATAGATCCATCAAGTTCCTACGTACACTGATGTTATCAGATCCTAAAATGTCCCACTGAAAATGTGTCTGATGTATCATCTGTGTGATAAATCATAGTAATATTTGGATAGCCATGTTGAGATGATCTCGACTTCTTGATTTCTCACATCCTTGAGCCACTTAGGGTCTTCGCTAGTCGAAAATCTCATATCAACATGATGTGCTCCTGCATTGCAGATCGATATATTCATGTTTTAGATAATTTACACACATATTTATATGAAATTTTGAGACGAAAAGTTCCTGTAAACATTTTTCACCTTCTTTAGCAACAATGGCTACTATGCTCTTTGATATATTTCTTAGCACCCTGAAAACAAGAAAATAAATTAGAAAGGTTAAACACCATGTAGATGAAGATCAAACACCAAATGAAATGCATACCCTCCGCCGCTCCACGGATCTCGCAATCCGTTGAAAAATAATATGTTGCTTCCAAATCGTCTTAGCGCCATTTTAATATCCTGTAAAGTTGATATCCATTTAAATGTAATTCATTACACGTTGTATGAATGAAATGCAAAGAAATACTTACATAGCCACCAAACTCGGTCGTGATCCAGTTTGGTCTCGGCACAACCCCATAATACATCCGACATGCTTCAACTCTATCATTATAATCCCATTTCGATTCTGTAAATAAACTCTTTTCATCATTCCCATCGGTCGGCAATATCATCTCCGTACAGGCCTAGAAAAAAGCCCAACTACTTCATCATCTAACGGCCCAAATAACCTACGAAGCTCAATTTGGCCCAAATGAATTTCAACCATAAACGGCCCAAACCTGCCATGTCCACGCTTCCGTCCCGTGCGGATCTGAATAATCGTTAGGATTGAAACACGTGGCGTCCCCACTGTAGTTGTAGTAGACGTTAGCTGCACCGTATATTTTTACCAGCGTGTCATTTCCAGCCGTTGGATCGTCAATCGCCTTGCACATCTACAAATTTATATTATCATAAAATTCAAATATTTAAAAAATTATATTAATAAAAGAGTTTTGCTACATGCACCGACCTGTTTAACCGGATAGGCAGGGAGTGGCTTCAAAAAATTCGAGGGAGTCGGGTAATCCGTCATTGCTGCATAAATATAAGCCGTCGAAAGCCAAGTTGTAATGTCGTCAACGTCGACTAAACTGTCCCTGTTGTGTAATGTACAATGTTGTGTTTTATGTCACAAAAATTTCAATAGTATTTGTTTGAGAATATTTAAGTTGTGTGCATACTTGCAAATCTTGAATGACTTCTTTAACAGTTCAAGTCCTCCATTTTGTTTTGCAATTTCTTGAATCAGCTTCCAAGACCCTTTGATCACCTTGTAGCAATTCTCACTCTCTTCCTGCACATCAATGTTTTAAGAAATAGTTGTCCTTGGAATCTTGGAACGAATAAGTTGACTGTTAGTTAGCTTACAGATCTAAGATCACTGTCTTGTATTCATCTTTACGGATTTTAGGCCGCTCTGAATATCGCTTTTTAAAGTGAAAAGCATGAAGATTTTCTTTTCGGAACTAGTTGAGATTATGTTTTCCATGTACAAACTTGAAGTTGCAATCAACGTAAAAATGGTATGGAGAAATGTGGGAAGAAATTACCCGGAAATCGCGCGTTATAATGTTGGTGAAACTGTATGGAGAAGTGATGTTTTCGAAGTTTAGAATGGTGCTGATGATGCCATTGCTCCAATTGCCACATGAGGGTACTTGAGCCTAAACCAAGCTGCCAACACTGCTCAAACCAATCCAAAATGCAAATGTTACAAAAAAATCGAAACATGTGACAGACTGAAGTGATAAATGGTACATTGGTACTTACTTCCGCCATATGAGCCTCCGAAAACCACGACTGGCGAGTCTGTTGCGCTCATATTCTTCTTTAGATCAATAATGAGTGTTGCATAATCCGCAAGAGCTTGCGTAGAGCTCATATAACCAAGTGTGCTTGAATTGCTGTAAGCTATAACTTTATTTCCATTGAAGGGTATTGATTTTCCATAGTACCTATGCTGAAATTCAATACAAAGATTAATCAATCATCCGGATAAAGAAATTTCTTTCGTGTAAAATTTAGTACCTCGACGAAAACCAGCAAAGCTTTAAAATGAGGAGCCTTTTCAAATAGAAATCCAGTGTTTTGAGCAAACCATTCTATATCTCCTTCGTTTCCGGTGTATACAAATATTGGCGCATTGGTCTTATTCTCAGCTCCTCCCCAAAATGTATCATTGATCAAATATCTCTGCTGAAAGGTTTGGTAACTTTGCGGATGGTAGTTGAAATGATCAAGAACTTGCGTAAAATATCCGGTCTTGTAAGGCTTAGTTTCTTCCCCGGAATTCTTATATAACTTCTGAAGATGAGAAGGATACACTCTACGCGGAAACTTGACTTGCAGTGTATTCTTGGCAAATGCGGAAGAAATGGTGAAAATAGTAGCAATGATACAAAACAGGAAGCTCTTCTTGTTTGCCATTTTCTTCGAGTTTCGTAAGCTCTGAACCTGAAACAGACACTGAGCGACGAGTCAGCCGGAGTTTATTAAAACTGAAGACATGTTATCTTATCATGAAAATCCACCACAATAAATACTTAAAATCACAAATCTGAATGCATAACTCTAAAGTTTTCAAACCAATAATGACAGCTAAGGCCAATGTGGACTCTGTCTAGTTTCAAGTGGTCCGGACACTAAGCATTTTGGCATATTAACAAGCTCAGAATCTAATATGCAGTGCTCCTGGACCCTTCTATTTTGTTCCTACATTAAATCTCTTTGAATCTTTTCTTCACTTCAATATTTCCATGCTTCTTACTAGTCGATCTTGTTCGGTTTACCGTTACGAATAAAATGATCTACTGAAGCAAATATTGAAAAATGCTTATAGGTATTGGTGCAATTGGATCATTTGAAAAATAAGGCCAGGACAGAGTAGCCAGAGTTCACATTGGAGCTCATCAACCCCATGAGCAAAGATTCTTACTTGTTTTGAGGTTCTGAAATAGTTTCCCACGCCTCAGTATCTCCTTGTTTTATTCGAAACAGAGTTCAATCATTTTGTCTGCATTCTTAAACCTCTGTTAAATATAAGGTTGTTTTTAGACAGACCACCTCAACTGCCTTCTGTCTATGAAACTTTCAATACAAAAAAATAACATTAACTTTCAGTTTACATTAGTCTTTTTCAAGTGACCATGTGCTGATTCAGCACACCATATGTTTGTTAAAAATAGGTTATACCGAATCATGAATCAATCGTATAATTTTTTGGTCAAACTAGAAATTGGTTCAGTATGTACGATTGAATTTTTTTACTAGTGAGACATGAATCCATAAGTATAATAAAGAATCCAATCGTTTATTAGTCTTGATCATTTCGCCTTACATTTGTATCTCAAACAATAAGCAATCAGGTGAAATTTTAAGGACAAAATGTGACAACATAATCAGGGCTTCCAGTGCAAGTGAAGGTACTTGTTTTATCATCATATGCATAGCTATAAGCTTGAGGACATAAGTTCTTGAATATCATGGACCGCTGATTAGGCGGGCAAGTGTCCGGCGTAGCATGATCTCCACTGCAGCAATATTCCGGCGTATGAAACGCAGTGCAGGCACTCATACAACCAACAACTTCCCCTAATGGACCTCTTGTTGCTTGATCAGCTGGACAAGATGCAAGCACATTGGCTGGACATGCTGTAGCAGCGCAAGCACCATTTGTAGGTGCAATAGAAATCGGAAGATTAAACCCGTCTACGAGACTTACATCGAAAAAATCAGTTGCACCTAATGTAAGTTCGACTAGAGTTGAAGGAGGAACACCACCTAGTCCATTACATTGTAGACCATTACCACAATCAGCAGTTAGGCAAGTGAGCTTTCCTGATGGGTTAATCGAGCAACCGGTTCGACCCCATATGCGGCCGGACCAGCCCGGTGGTGCATCTACTGTTTGAGATGCATGTGGTGGTAATTCAAATCCAGTTGAGGAGAGTTGGCTATGTCCACCTAGTGTGGCTGGCCATACTGTGTATGGACAATTATTTCTGATAATGAACCTTGTTGCATTAGATCCTGTCACATGTATGCGACAATCAATATTCAACATTAAAATTATTATTTCACAACAATAAAAACTCATACATTAGGCAAATTCAATGATAAATATAAAAAAAGAGTTCAAATCGTTCTGAGTGCATATAATTAATATATTATCGATTTAAAAAAGTCGATTACCTGAGAAAAAGATTGATGAGGTGAATATGAGAACAATGAATAAAAGCTTCTCCATGTGTTTTTGTGGGTTGATAGATTGTTATATGAAGGTTGGTATGGTGAAATACAAACTTATCGAGGCTCAATATTTATATATTTTATGAACTACAGTAATAACTCCAGGATAAGAATAAGTATTGGAAAAATAGTCATAGGGAAATGTTCGAGGGTGAATAAATACTTGTAATAGAATGAGACAAATATTGATAGTTGATTATTAATAATTCTAAGATGAAATTTAATTAAAAAATAACCGTTAAATTCAATTGAGCATATTTTTTTATAAATCCAATCATTCAATTAATTAAAAATAATTTTAATAGAAATCATCTATTAAATCAATTATGAAATTATGTCATCAAATCTTAAGAAAATTTATGATCCTTCCTAATCATATCTCAGTCGCCATACATTCATTTAATTTAGAGATAAGTAAATATTTAAGCTATAAGGAATGAGTTTGAGAAAGACAATTAATTTTTTTTGAGAGGGAGGGACATCATCTCGATCGTTTATTTTCATTAATCCAACAAATGAAATTTAAACTAAAAATAACCATCAAATCTATCGTATATGCAAATTCAACTGCTCATTTTAATCAAAATTCAATTTTAATCTTAATCGTCAGATTAATCAAGTGAGCAATTATAATTTTATTCATTCGTCTCACAAATATTTAATATCCTCATCAAACTTGACCCTATAACCTAAATATTATCTCATGAAATCCAGATTAAATTGTATTTCCAAGTATTGATTAATCACTTATCCGTTACATTCGGCAAAGATTTTGACACAAGATATATCTTATTTATTTGGAGAAAATAAAAAGGCAGTAAAATGTCAAATATTGTCAAATCACGGTATCTAAAATGATAATTAGAAAAAAAATATAAAATAATAATTAAAATGGAGCTTTGAAAAACCCATCAATTTTGAAGCTGAATTGTTTAAATTTTATTTTTATTCATTCAGATGAATGTCAAGAAAAATGATATATTGAAATGAGTGTATGTGATAGTAATAAGTTTCAGAAAGACGATAAATATTTGCGAAATAGAATGACTAAATATAAATTATTGATTAAATTAATTCGATCGTTGAGATTAAAATTTGTTTTTATAATATGATGGTTGGATTCGCAAATACACAGACGGTTAGATTTGATGGTTATTTTTTAGTTTAAATTTTAACCGTTAAATTATTAAAAATCAACAATCGAGATCTTGTCTCACATTCCTACAAATATATGTTGACCCTATTGAACCATTGATAATATTAAATAGATATAAACAATTTACTATACTACATTAAAAGTGTAATGGTTAGTAACTATGCATTTATATATATAAAAATCACTACTCGTTACTAGGTTAAAGTTCTAGGAGGACGATTAACTTTTCGTAAGACGGTAGGACACAATCTCGATCGTTCATTAATTATAATCTAACGGTTGAGATTTCAAGTAAAATAACCGTCAAATCCAACCGCCCTCGTGTTTTTCGTAAATTCAACCGTCTATTTTAATTAGAACTCAACTTTAATCTCAACCGTCGATTTATTAAAATTAATGACTCAGATTTTGTCTTCTTGTCTTACATATATATCATATCTCACATGATCTCAGCCCATCGTTACTATATGTCATTTTTGTTAAGTCAACCCTAATTTGACATTGATTAATAGTTTCGACCCTCTTATAATTTCCCCTTGTTAATTTGTAATTACTCTAATTTAGTGGTGGATAAGAAAGCTCACAAGTTACGTGTAAAATGTTTTGTTTTCCAAAATGGCAGACATTTACCAAGATTAATTTGTAATTTTAAGGCATCATTTTTAATACATCATTTCGAACATATCCTTAATTTCACAAAGCCTTGTCCTTTTCTACTTTGTCTTTTCCTTTTCTTTAATTAAATGTCATTTTATTTACATTTCCTTAAATAATAAGTTTCCTTAAATAATAAGTCAACAAGATTAGACTAATCAGCATTATCATCAAAATTTATTTAAGAAATTTTATATAATCAATTTTTATTTGTATAACATATCTTACACACGACCTTTAAGATCAATAATGCGACTTATATCTACTAATAAAATGTCACATTGTTAATGAATAATAAATAAATCGTATCAATCTCGTCTACTAGCCAACGGTGCAATCTCTGCAAGAGGCGTTGACATTGGTGTCGGAAGAGGGCTAGTTCGACACACCGGACATGTCGGATGCAGCCTTAACCAAGGGTCAATGCACTTGACATGAAACAAATGGTTACAATCCGGCAACATTCTCAACATGTCATTTTTCATGTAGTCAGCTAAACATATAGAACAGCAGCTGTTACTAGAAGAGCTGTTGCTATATCTCATTTTCGTCTTCGCTTCGGAGAATTCCATATTCGGATAGCTTCGGATTGTCTCCTCGTCTAGACCTTGATCTGCCTCTTCGTCTATGACTATGTTTATCATTGTGTTGTCATTGTTAGGATGGAAGCGTGACCGATGTCTGTTTGGACGGTTAGTAGGGTCAGGGATTCGGGTGCAAAAGAATGAGACTAATGTTAAGGTGAGGATGAGGAGGATGATGCCGATGGAAAGACCAACGCCGTAAGCGTAACCGCTTATGCGGTAGGAGGGGAGCAACCCGCCGGTGGTGTCTTGGGTGGTGTTCATTCGGTTTTGGGTTTGAGAGACTTGATTTTTGAAGGTGGCATTGTTGTTTTTTTGTGTTTTTGATGGAAGAATATGAAAGTCAACGGTTGGAAAAATGAGATGCACTTGGAATTGAAACAATTACAAAAGGGAAGTTGTCTTATTTTATTAATTGTCCCAAGCAAGTTGCTGTTTTGTATTTTTATATTATTATTGTTGGAATTTTTCTCATAAGCATTTTATGAGGTCCAGAGTGGATGTAGGCTTTGTGCAAGTTTGCTAATTTGCACCAACTAAGTGAGAGATGAGAAGACAAGGAGGACCTGTTTGGTACAAGAAAAAAACAGGTCAGCTAAAAAGTTTTAGTAACGCGTAAAAGCTTGACCAAATAATGTAGCTCCATTGATGTCTAGTGAGGATGATCTGTATGAACCTTAACTAATACAAAGTCTTTAAAAAAGTGTTTTGCACTAGTGAGATGCCCTAACCTAAATTAATGCAACAGCATCAAGTGTTAGGAAAGTCAATGCAACTAACGTTAACATTTGACCGACAGAAACAAGAAAGATGGCTGCCAAGAAAAATAAAACAATGATAATGACATCGTGGAACTTAGTGTTCAGTTTTAATTGTGTATCAAACAAACGTATAGCTGCTACTTACAATATTGGATATTTAATAAATGAAATAATAGTGATTTATTTTTTTCTTGCTTGCTGGGATTATCCTGCTTTATTGCCACCACCAAAATCTATATGCCTGTGTTCTCTCTTTATCAGGAGTCCCTTAAGAAGGGGTTGAGTAGATGTTTCTTTATTGACAGCTTGACACATGTGACTGCAGACCGAAAGCGCCCAGCACGCTACATGATACTTCCATTAACTTGCCTGCAATTAACAAATGTAGACATGTTTAGCAAACAAATCAAATCAGCTAGAATGGATTTTATATCAAACTCACATGAAACCAATTAATTCATGAAAGCTACTTTGCACAATGACAATTGAGTACTTAACATCAGGAACCTGGGAACCCATCACTAGAATGAAAGTCAGACGTTTAGTGCATACAACATACAAAACACATCACATTGTGCTCCTAATTTGGTTCAGCAATGTTATAGCTCCCTTAGCATGAAAATCTAATTTAAGCACCAGAAGCAGAATGCCAGGCTGGTGAAAGGGAAGAAAAAATGAGGCAGGAAAAGACTGCTTAACAAACTGGCATATTTGCAAACAGAGTTTTTTTGGATTTAGGAGGGAAATAGGAGGCAGCACCAGCTAGTGCTAAATTGTTTGTGTTAGAGCACATGGCAGAACCTTGAATGATTGCATCAGCCCCAACAGAGAAGTGACCCCCTTCCCCTTGCATGATTGAATTAGCCTCAACAAGAGTGACTCGATAAGCCTAACTAAAACCCACTGGAGGACCTTGTGGGTTTCATTTTCGTCTAACCAAATACAACTTCTCTGGCTCAGTGTAAGTTGTCAATAATTTGAACTCCATTATTGATACTGACAGTATCTTAAACTTATAAAATCTGTATGACAATTTCAATCTAGTTGATTGGCAAGCATATTCCTTACCAACTAAAAAGGCTTTCAAACTCAAGACCATAACCTTATGTTTAACAACTTCATTGTTTATGATTTAACAAGGAGACATACCGTCAACAACTCCTGTTAGAATAGTTTGCACAAATTATCCCCTCTAAATAGAGAACCTACCCAGCCCCTGTTCCCAATTAAACTTAATTTTTAAGTTGTTTTAAAACTTGAGAAGCTTGTAACTCAATGAAAATGAGTTCTAAATTTGACAACTGTATCAAAGATGAGTTGACAAATGTTTTCATGCACATATAGCTACTAGTAAGATGCCCTAATCTATGTTAAAGACAAGACGCGTCTACCTCAATTTTCTTACATTCACAAATTGCACTAACTATCTGAGTCTATCCCGCACATCCAACCCTGTCTAAACATACAGACAAATTCCAACTATAACCAAATCTGTCACAAGCTAAGCAGAGCTTCATAAACTTAGCTTGGACTCAAATTTCTATATTCTTAAGTCTTAACTACTTACCAATAAACACATATGCGATGATAAATCTAGCAATCAAAACAATTACGAAATATAATGAAAAGCAATGACGGAGTACATAAGTTTACCTCTTCTCGGCTGTTGTTTAGTGACAACCTTGACTGAACCAAGACTCGATTTTTCCTCAGCAACTTTACTCTTCTCCTCAACAGGGAATAGAACCCCATCAATCCCTTGCACCGATATCCTCCCATCAATGTAAATATCCGGATCAAACAGATAAGCAGATACCTCCCCTTCCCCAAATTTGACAGACCCATCTGCTTCCTCAGCCACAACTCTATGCGGCAATCTCAAAGTATCATACTTAATCTTCCCAAACCTCCTCACCGCATTATACATACTCTCCTCAGTCTGATACTCGGGAATAATATGATAATACATTATCTGCTCCGGAGCCCCAGGCTCGCTCAACTGATCTGTAGTCAGTTTTGCCATAGCCTCATCATTCGGAGCAAGCACCGTCAACACATACCCTTCAGAAATAAGCTTCACCATCTCGGTCGCAAGCGAAGTCAAGTTAACCAAAATATCCGCCATTTCATTATATCCACCATAATGCAGCAATGTCTGAATAAAATCCTTAACCTGACTCTCACCATCAAAATGTCTATGCGCTCCATCCGGTCCTGGTGCAGGCGCCGGGGAAATAGAAGGACCAGGCGCCATAGCATCATAAATCGACAACACTGGCTGCTCTCCAGCAGGCACACTAACCAAATCCACCTTCTTCCTCAACCTATTCGTCCGTGGATCGACTTCCGGCGCACCTTCCGGAATAACAGCCGAAATAGATCCAAGACTTCTTCTCCTATTAAAATCCTCCTGAACCGATCTCGGCACCAACAGCCTCTCAATCCCATGAATCACACCATCCGATCTCACCACATCATCCGGCCTAATAACCTTCGCAATGCCAAAAACCTTCTCCTCCCCTTTCCTCCTCAACTCCACCAGATCCGTCGCTAAAGTCATATGCTCCCTTCCTCCCTCCTCTCCCGGCCAATCCGCAAACGCGATTCGACTCGGAACCACGTGATACATAATCAACTTCTGCAACGATCTAATATTACCTGGCTGGAGTAAAAACCGCTTGAAATCGGGATCCAAATCGCGCTCTAACGCTTCGTTTCGTGGAGCGAAAATCGTGATGTTACCGGCACCGACAGAGTCTTCTAGCGTCTGTAATAGTAGCGCTTTCTCGACTAACTCCGCTAGCTCTGTGTAGTGTGAGTCTAGTAGCGCGACCAGGACGGAGTTGGAGTTAACGGAGTTGTTGCTCCTGGTAACCACATCGGCGGCATGCAGTAGACTAACTGAGAATAGAATGTTGAAGACGATTAGCACCGTCGCCATTGAAGTACGGTATATTTCCGCCATTGACGGTGGTCGCCGGAGATTCTGACTTGGAGTGCGGCGCGTTTCGTGTGGTGGTTGTTTTCACTTCTCTCTTTCTGCAAAAAAATGGTGCTCGATTTGCTTTTATTTTTTATTATTAATATTATTAAATTTAAAGCTGTGATTTTGACTTCACGGGGTTGTTTTAAGACTTTGTTTTGCTGTACTTGTTCAACTATTTATTTACTCCTTTATTTTGTCTCGGTGAATAAATTGATTAATAAATATAAATAAAGACTAAAGTTTTAGAAAGATATGTAATTTTTGTTACGATGTTGAAATATAATTTCTATTGTTTATTATTAATATTTTAACGATGAAATTTAATCAAAAAATAACCGTTAAATCCAACCACTGATGTTCTTTGCAAATTTAATCGCTCAATTTAATTAATATTAACTTTAATTTCAAACGTCAGATTAATAAAATCAACGACTAAGAATGTGTTTATCGGTCTTATAAAAATATACTACCTCTCCTGATTTTAACCCTATACATAAAAGAATAAAATGTGTGTTTACCGGTCAAATATTAAGAGACATCCAAAATTAAAATTGACAACCATTGAGTTACTGAGGAAGTATAATTTTATTTTTATTGAATATATCTAATCGATGCATACCGAATATCGCAGACGAAGAACAAAATTAATGAGGGATAAATATTATGATTATTTTGAGAGAATTAGTCATTAGGAGAATTGGTGAAAAGGGAGGGTAACGTGGCTAGAAGGTGGATGAAGCTGAGTGCAGAGGAAGCTATGGAAAGACAGCTATATGATGATGATAAAGGGTGGAGTGTCGGTGTCCGACAATGACCCAAAAGACCTTCATTTCTACGCCAAGACATTTACGTATCTATTGAAAGGTAGCTGCTGTTTTAAGCAGTTTCACGACCGCGACTCATCAACTTACTTTTTGCTTATACTTCAACACAAGATTTCATGTTAAATTAAATCGTTAAACTTTAGTTCAAGAGTAATGACAAACGCTCCATGGTTGTTCTGTCGGTTTGATGGGGATGTGCTTATATGCGTCATCGGTTTGATTTAGCTTTGATTTCTATACGACGATGAAAGCATGCATGGCTTGTCGGTTTGATGAAATGGAATATACTCTCTGAGCTTGCATGTCGGTTCAGTGGATCTGTGGATGCTTGTAACAATTCACGTTTATTGAATCAACTTTTAATCTCGGAGAATAATCGATCATGCAGACTGCAGTGTCATTAATTGGATTCTTATGTGATGCAGCGAAACAGCTAAATATTTCAAAACAATATTATTATGTATTTAAGCACAAATGACACGACTGAATATCAGCACACCTAAAGTTAAGCCACGTTAAAATCCAACATTCTATCCAGTTGGCTTCGTTAAAATCCAACAACATATTTGGTCTGTGATTCCCAATAATCTTTAGACTGCTTCACCGTCTCCGCTCGTTCCGCGATATGCCTTTCCTTCCAGTAACCCTTGAGTCTGAAATGTAAGGTATGTTAAACAGATTAAGTAATTTAACTTTTAAACAATAAACTGGATGCAGAAAACATACTAAACTGATGATTGTCCGTTTAACTATGCTTCCTTTTCTTGTCACAATGAGAAATAAGTAATATCAGTGTTCGATCTTGATGATTACCTTCTCTTGATGAGCAAATCTAATTCGAGCATATGCACTGCCTTACTGTATACACCAGCCTGCATCCACAATATAAAACAAATAACTGGGTGTTATTGAATTTGTAAAGTTAGATCTTTAGAACTATGTGATGGAAATTTTCATCTTCGAGTGGTCTTTTAATGCGAACCTCTCTGCAGATTGGGCATCTGGACTCAGAGCTCGCAGCTTTAAGGCCTTGGAAAATCATTACGGAAGCAGAAGAGCAAGCACATGATTTGCAAAATCGATGCCCACAAGAGAGTGCATATGGATTAAAAATGGTATCCTGTAAAAGAACCATTGAAAATAATGTGCATAGTTTGGAGTCGAAACAAACTTGCAAATAAAAGTAAGAAACAAACTTGCAAATAAAAGTAAAAAACAAACTTGCAATGACTAATACGCAAAATTCTAAGTTTCTTCGACAAGAATAATCAAATATATGGACTAGTACTTACCAGACAAACAGCACAAGTCAGATCATATTCGATATCCAAGGAATCTGGAAGCCTCAGCGCCATAACAGGTCGGGCAGTATCAAGACAACAAGAAAAAAGAGCTTCTGAGCCTTCTATTTTTTAGTAAAATTCAAATAAAGGGCTCCCAACTCAACTAACCAAGGTGACTGCAGAAGCTCAATGTGTTCGGCATGCAGCTTAGATTTGAAGTTCTGGCTATTTGCAGAGCCATGTATCTGCAAAAGGAGATGAAACATGTAAACAGATGGCCAAAAATGGACAGGCACACATGTCCACAACCAGATATGCTGCCAGCTATTTACGAATACACACAGCTCAGTAAACATGCTCCAAAAATACCTTATCATATTTCTTTAGAATTTTACGCATTGCTGTTGCATTCATTGTGATGTAATCAATCAGCAGTCTCCCTTGTTCCACCATATTTAGTTGATCATATTTGAAGCATTTTCGCAGTTGGAGTACATACCTCTGCGGTCCAGTTGCAACATGAAGATTAAGGAGGTGTCTGACCCTCGTACTAAAGCATCCAACAATGCTCGAGGCCTCCTCCTTTAGTTCAGCAAAGAACTTTTGATCGCAAACTATAAAAAATAGGTAGATTTCAGCCTAAGAAAAAGAAATGCTTTCGCCAGTACTCTATCAAGGGATGCAATAACTTGATTAAATGTTGCATTTTGTTGTATGAATTCCAATCAGATTCCTTCAAATAATTTATACATAATAATTAGACATATGGGCGGTAAAAAAGTTGAGTTTTTCAGATTGGGCTCAATCATTAACAGCAATAACCGGGGTTTCCAGGAATTAGTACAAAAATATACAATACTTACTATCGCAGTGTTCTATGTGACATAACTGGGACGTTTCATTATCATCACTATGCTTGAATTCTTCCACAGCATCACCATCCAATGGTTCATCCAAAGCTCTACAAGCACGGCACCTTTTCAGAACTTTTTTTAGACGCTTATACTCCACATTCGCAAATTTATCCTGCAGATCCTCATGATCATGAAGAAACTCTGTAAAAGCCACCCCAAATTTCATAGTATTCAAGGTGTTCGTAACCTCCACCTGTCACTCCTCCTGCATACAAATCCGAAACCAGTTGATTACATGCACAATACAACATGATCTATCCAAAAAGCTGAAAATCAAATAGTAATTGAATCCCAATTCGTTTCACAACTTCATCAATTACAGACATCGACCTTAGCTATATTATATATACATAAATTGAAAAATTTGTGAAAAAGAAACACATACGGAGGGAGAGCTAGGAATGAATTGAGGTGGGTCGGTGGAATTAGGATGAAAATCTGAGGCCGGAATTTGAATGGAATGGCGTTTATGAAACCCTAGACAAGATTACGAGGTGAATTATGATGTCGTTGTCGGCCACCTTTTATTTGTCTCTCTAGATTCGATTCAATTGTTTTTTAATCGATTCAATTCAAACGCGAGCTCGCTTCTCTTTATATATATGCAGGAATGTCGGTTTAATTCGACTGGACCGTCGGTCTGATTTGATGAACCGGAGGTTCGATTGTACAGAATAAATGAAAGGTTAATAACTTAATACTTGTGATGACATTTTGTCTTGCAAAAGTTCGATAAAGGCATATAAATATTTGTGAAACGGTGATATATAATTTAAAAATAATCGTTAAATTTAACGGTCCTGAGTTTTTGCCAATCCAACTTTTCAATTTAATTAAAAAATAATTTAATCTCAATTATCAGATTAATCAACTTAATCATTGAAATTATTTCCTTCTATCTCACAAAAAATTTATTAATCTTTCTCATTTTCTACAAAAACATTTAAAATACTAGGAATTTACAATTTTGCATGGGGAATAAATATATTATTCTAATTTTGTAACGATTTTAGTACAAGTAAAATAGTCACACATTCATCTGCTTCAATATTTTAATATGCTATTTTAGAGAATTCAATTCACGCTTCAATTTTCAAATTGTCATGTTCTATTTTCAATAGATTTTGTTTGCCGACCAAAATTAAATTTTAGTTGTTGGACACAAAGATTAAAGCAACTCATCGACTTTTATATGATGCTCAAGTGAATGCTTTTTAGAATTTAGAGTCTAGAAGGAACATTTCAACTCATGTTCCAATTAACACACGTTTAGTTCATGACATTCACATAACTCATACACATTAGTACATTACATTAAATGATTTTTTATCAAAAATCAATCGTTTAATAGGTGAATTTTAATAAAATCATCATTTCAATTATAATTTTGATATAATTATTATAAAATTTATTTTTTTTCAAATCGAATCACCCCACTACTGTTTTCTTCGATAGAAGAATTTTGAAAATTTGTAAGTTAAATTTATCATAAAATAGTGCGTTTTAATTTTTACTGCTAAATATGCTAATATACATTAATCGATTATTAGAGAATTAATTGTTTTGTCAATAATTTACTGCGTAATAACCCAAAAGAATTCAAATCAGAATATTTGATTTAATTTAATTTAATTCAAAATTGTCGAAAATCGTCAATCGCTCCGATCCCAATTCCGGCAACCCTATCGCTCCACCGGAAAATGGCGAACAACAAAACCATAATCTCTCCGACGAGCTCCCGTTCCGTTACGGAAACTGTCTACGGATCCCACCGCTTCGTAATTCACGGATACTCACTAGCCAAAGGAATGGGAGTCGGAAAGCAAGGTACTGATGTTAGGGCTTTGTTTGAATTAACGCTTGTTGATCAGAGTGGGAAAGGGAAGCATAAGGTGCATAGTCATTTTGATCGATCGCTTGAGAGTGGACCGTATAAGCTTAAGTATAGAGGTAGTATGTGGTGAGTGTTTTATCGTTTGCATTGTAGTTTACGATTTAATGTATTGCTAGTAATTCGCGTTAGTCGAATATATGGAAGTTTTGGTGTTTGCTAGTATTTTGTTGGTTATGTTGATGCCGTCGATACTGAATGTATTAGTGCTGTGTAGCTCCATTTTCGGAATTGAGGTACTGTCAGATAGTGCTTGTTTTGCGTTTGGTCATTCAGTAAGAGGAATCCACTGGTTACTCTTGGCTGTATCTTTCATGCTTTGCTACTTGCTAGTAACTTTTATCATTATCTCTTTTTCCTGCATTTTGGAGGAAACATGTGTTAGGAAGTAGCGATTTGGAGCAATTAGAAAGGAATGCAGAACGGAATTTCGGAAGGGTTACATAAAAGAAATAAAGTTGATCCCGAATTCTGTTGAATTCATGGGATAATAGAATGCATTCAAGTAGGAGTTTTGGCAAATCAAAGTATTTATCCCACTGAAAATAACTAGTGTCTGTTTTACTTTTTATCCTGTCGTTTCCTTCCATTTTCTTGCTTCAGATTTATGGGCTTGATAGGAACAAGGAGAATCTTAGCATTTTCTTATGGCTTGGGGTATGACATGTTTCAATTTTTGTATGATTGTAGATTCCCAGTTTGAGAAATTGTGCTAGGCATTATTCATGCTCTAGATACAAACTGTACATCAGGAACATTTGGAGTCCCATTTAGAAAGATTGCTTCTTATGTCGATTTATTTCATTTTTTATTCATTGTATGGGTTTCTTCTACCCATTGAGTATGCATTCTATTGTTGCAAAACTGTTTTCTTTACAGAATCTCATGAGAATAGTTTGCTCTGTCAAAATTAATCATGGTTATATATTATGTTATATCAGGGGTTATAAACGCTTTTACAGGCGAACCATGCTGGAAACGTCAGACTTCCTGAAGGATGATTGCCTAAAAATTAACTGTACTGTTGGAGTTGTTGTATCTGCAATCGATTGTTCTAGACTGTATGCCATAAAGATCCCTGAGTCTGATATTGGAGATCACTTTGGAATGTTGTTGCGGAACGAAGAAAATTCAGATGTTATCTTTAATGTTGCTGGGGAAAAGTTTTATGCTCATAAGCTAGTTATGGCGGCGCGATCTCCTGTATTTGAAGCTCATCTGTTTGGTGGGGCCACCGATACCAGTAATGAAATTTTCTTAGAGGATGTAGAACCTATTGTATTCCAGGAAAGTACTGCCCTTTTCTGGCTTCATTTGAAATTATTACCTTATTTTATGAAATGTATTTAAGTATTACTACTTTTGCTTTAGTTATTTTCTGATCTCCTCTGTGTTTTCATTCAGGCGCTACTTCACTTTATATACAGAGACACTCTAAATGAAGATGACGAGTTGCTTGTATCCACCTCATCTTCGACATCCGTATGTGACACGCTGGCTGCCAAATTGTTAGCTGCAGCTGACAAATATGAACTGGGGAGACTAAGACTAATGTGTGAATCTCTACTTTGCAAAGATATCTCAGTTAATTCAGTGGCCAAAATTTTGGCTTTGGCTGATCCTTACCATGCACTGGAACTAAAAGCCGTGTGCCTGAAATTCGCAGCTGAAAACCTTGTTGGTATGCCATTAAAACTTCATTTGAGCAAGGATATCGTAGATAAATACTAAGTTTACGATTGTGCTTCATGGTGGCTTTTTCAAATTTTATGTGCAAAGCTGTGATGCGATCTGATGGCTTTGAGTATCTCAAAGAGAACTGCCCTCTCCTCCAGTCTGAACTCCTGAAGACTGTAGTGGGATGTGAGGAGGAAGCAAGTACAGGGAAGAGTGTGTTTGCACAGTATTCTGTTGGTGATGATACGAATGGCCAAAGTGTGAGGCAAAAAATATGGGAGGCAAACAATGCTGGCGATAGAAGTCAAAATCTGTGGGTTCAGCTTGCAGACGATGGGGCAGCTGACACAGGGAACGCCATGCAACTTGACTGATGAATCATCATTCAAACTCTTGAACTCTCTGTTCCAACCTAAAATTGCTGTATTCAGTCGTAGCCTAGTCATTGTTATGGCAATGTAAAGCAAAAGCAGGCGTGATTGTAACTGAGACTGGTAACATGATCATCTTCAGATGTATAGGAATGTGAAGGCAAACAGGCTTATGTAGTTATGTTACTATGAAGTGTTTGAATCTTGTTCTGTCTAGCCGCTACGAAAATGCTGGGCCGGGCTTAATATTGCATCGCCCAAGGGCCCAATAACTACGTAGCGACTGACTGACAGCAAACAAAGGCTAGTGGCCGGCCGGAAATACGAGACCAGTTCATGCAACTGAGAGCTGAGAAGAAGGCGTCCAAGTGCAGACAATCTAACCAATTTCACCTTTATGGGGACACAACACATCATCTGGCTTCCTTATGGGGTGCACCTCGAGGCTATTTGTCATTGTGTCTTGATTTGTTACAAACCAAATATGCACGCTCAGACATCTTCTGGCCTCACTTGTACCTTAGCCTATCTTATCTGTCGTTCGTGTACATTTTTTTCTTACCAAATTCGGCGCAATGATCATGTATATTTTCCGGCTGGTCCCATTCTACGCCACTAATTTTCTCTCCACCCTTTTGTAACTAATTTTTGGATGCATATTCGTACAACTTACGACGCATACAACCAAAATTTAAAATTTAAAATTCAAATTTAATTGACAAAACAACGTAGCTTTGTTCAAAATTAATCCAAAACTATGCACTTTACTAAAACCCAAATCTAAATTTATGAATTCTTTTATAAAATGGGGTATTTTTGATATCTAATAAATCAAAACTACTTCATTTTACATTTGGCTTGTAATGTGATGTACGAAGCACAAGATCCAAACGGATAGAGATTCAATGCTTCCAATATCAAATTTTTAGCTAAACAAAAACAACTTAGTATTAAAGAGGAATAATCATTAGCGCACACTGAAAAGCTAAGTTTAAAAGGTAAATTAAATTAGGTTTAAGATTTAGAGAGACACTATTGAAGATAAGGAATACACGGACGTTGGTTTTTATGAATTTGATGTCTGAAATTACATTTTTTTAAAATTTGATTTGGTATTAGATTTGCAATAATCTTGTCTTTGGAATCATTTTCAATTGTACTAATATTAATAAAAAATTCAAAATTTAATAAATAGCCTACAACAAGACTAGGGATGTGGGAAGTGACGCAAAGAAGCAGCACTCCGGAGGAAAACCTGCGAAGAAGACGAGGGCTGCTTCACTTATTCTCTCTCTATCTATCCTTGTCTCGGGCTGTTTCAAACTGTGTACTGACCTTTTAAGCCTGTCTTCCACAGTTTCAGAAATCCTAATAATTTAATACTAGAGGTTAGTCCCACTTACCATTAAAGTCTGTGATTATAATATTATATTAGTGTGATTGTGTTATTTAAAATAGGGTTTTATTTGACAGTGAACCTGCTTTCCACATAACTTCACATGCATTTGCTAGCCGGAAAACCCACATCTTCATTTCTTTCATTTCTTTCATTTTATTATCTCTTTCGCCTGTCTTCTCTTGTGTCTTCTATCCTTCTCAAATGATCAATCTGCCCCATGGTTTGTTATACCTTAAGCGCTTGCTCGAAGGGTTAGAAAGATAAAAGCCAATTTAATATGATCACATTAGCGATCAATGAAACTTTTAAATAAACAAAAGGCATTTAACCCTAATTTTATGGTGTTGTGATAAAAGGAATGATCAAAACAAGTTCAGTGATTAAAAGCAAAAAGGATCGAGTGGACTTTAGACAGAATTTATTATAATTTTCACGACTAGCAGATCACTCATTTGAGCACCTAGTTAAAGATTTTAACTGTTGGTGTATTTAATTACAATAACTAGGTCGTACTTTTAATTAAAACTTTCACTGTTGGTGGTGTCTGATTTTTTACAGTATCACTGACGGATGTCCATTGGGCCCTAAAGCCCTAAAGTCCTTAAAAAGCCTTAAGGTCCGGCCCGATCCAAACCCGGTTCGGCCCGAACCAAACCCGGTCCGGCCCGAACCTAAGGCCGAAAAAAGCCCGAGCTCGAAAGTCTCGGGCCGGGCTAGGGCTTGAAATCCGAAGCCCGCTCGGCCCGAAAAGCCCGACCCGATGCTAGGCCCGAAAAAGCCCGATCAAAAAAAATAATTTTTAAATAAATATATTATTTTCAAATTTAAAGTATATGATATTTATATCATTTATATAACATCACAAGAACTTACAACGTATACAAACTTTTTATATCTATTCTAAACGCATATAAAATTGTTTAAGTTTGTTATATTACAAATAAATTCAAAATATAGACTATTCGTTGAACACATTATTTAAAACTATTGTTATAAAAATATTTATAATTAAATTGGTTTAAAATATGTATTTCAAATTAATTAAAATTTAAAAACGAATTAAAATTGAAATTAGATCCGGTCAAAGCCCGGTCAAACCCTAAAGTTAAAGGGTCTAGAAAAGCCCGTGGGGGCCTTACGATTTTAATGAGGCCAGGCCCGGCCCGAAATTTTTAAAAAAACCCGAATATTTAGGGCCGAAGCTCGAGCCTTACAATTTAGGGCTAGGGCCGGCCCGGCCCATTGGACATCCCTAGTATTACTACAGGTCATATATTGAACTGCCAAGTATTTGTCCCAGGGCATATCAATTCTTTAAATACCATATCCGCAAGTAGTTCTTTCAACTAGTCCCACCCTCTCTGGGTTTCATTTTTAAGTCTGATATGAACCCCTTTGGCTCTTGAAAATCATTTCCACACAAACTTGTGCAAGATAGATTGTGGTGAATTCAGGAGATATGAGTGATCGATGGAATAATGACCTAGAAGCAGACAATGGTAGTGGCAGCATCCTCACCTACAAAAAAGATCCAAGGGGCCATCAAGTTGCTCATAGCTCAAACAAGCTGCAGGGATCAAATGAACAAGCGGTAGTGAGATCAAGATGGACTCCCAAACCTGAGCAAATACTCATACTTGAATCCGTCTTCAGTAGTGGGATGGTAAATCCACCCAAGGATGAAACAGTGAAGATTAGGAAACTTCTAGAGAATTTTGGTCCAGTGGGTGATGCTAATGTGTTTTACTGGTTCCAAAATAGGCGATCAAGGTCTCGCCGTCGCCAACGCCAAATGCTAGCAGCCAACATGGAAGCTAAAAATGCTCAAAACACATTGCAGTACTGTGATCAAAGGTCAAATTATAACATTAACCCTACTAACAACATGATCACCCCAAATACGTCGATACCACCGGATCCTTTCTTTTTCCCATCATCATTAGAAACTCTAAGTGACTCAGCATCTTCTTCCTCTACTTGCTTGGATGGTGGTTTTAGCTCCATCAGCACTGTTGAGGGTTTTCTTCTCTCTGCTGATCATATGGGATTTCAAGACATTGATGACAATGGATCACATGCTATGGCTGCATCATCTTTCCTTCCCGCGTCTGATGTTACTTCAGATTTGCAATACCTTCAGCCTGGTAAAAACTATACATAAATGCATGTCCAACATAAAAATATATATTTGAAACCCTAGTAACAATGGCTAATTAGTTTACTCTCTGGGAAATTGAAAAATATCTGCAAGCATATGTAAGGAATCAGGGCTGTCTTGAATTGTTTTATTAAAAATAAAATAGTTAATTAAAGAGTGTGTTGTGGTTCTGTATTTTGGCAGGAGGAGCTCAGGGAGGGATTGTGACAGTGTTCATAAATGGAGTCCCAACAGAGGTACCAATGGGTCCACTGGACATGAGTGAATTGTGTGGTCAGGATTTCTTTTTGGTCCACTCTTCTGGACATCCAGTTCCAGTCAATGAGTATGGATTTTCTACCTACAGCTTGCAACATGGTGAGAGCTACTTTCTGGTAAGTAGATACAAGAATAGTGATCAGTTTGAAGTGTGTATCAAACAACTAGCTTGGTGATGATCAACTCACATATTGTTTTCACTTTGCAAGCCCAAACACACTAATGGATTTTGGCTAATATGTGTCTTTACTTTGCCATTACAGGTTGCTAAATCTACTTAGAAGACAATAGATAACTACAATAACTATTGGAGAAGCTTCAATAATGTTGAAGAACCTACTCTCATTGTCTCATAAGACGATGATTAATATGCAACTTATAAGCCATTAGGGATGATGAACTCATACTCATGTTCATGTATTCCGTGGTACCCTGTGTACCTTCTTATTTTCCGAATGTATACGAAAATCGCAAGATATATTGTTATGTACTCCCTCCGTCCCACCGAATGCTTCCTATTTGGCATTTTCAATGCAAAATAAGAAACCAATATTTAAGGAATAAAAAATTCTAATGAAAATCTGATTAAGACTAAATTTTTCCACCAAAATTTTGAGACCAAAATTAATTTACCAAAAGTAAACTTTCCCACCAAAATTTTGAGATCAAAATTTTGAAACTAATATCTAGGGTTGTTGGTGGTGATTTTTCAATTTTGATAGTTGGTTTAATTCAATTATAATAATTAATTAGTTAGTATAATTAATTATGTTTAACTAGTAAATGTAATTAGAGTGTTATATTTTAATATTTATTTTTTGCCAAAAAAGGAAATAGTAAGCATTCGGTGGGACACCCAAAATGGCAAAAAGAGAAGCATTCGGTGGGACGGAGGGAGTATAACTCTTTGCACTACCTTATTCAAAAGTTATATAGGTGTGAGAGTTTGATACTACCTACATTAAATAAGTACATAATAATTAGCTGTATCTCTAAGCTGCTCATTGAGAAAAAACATTAATATTAACCACAAACAAATTAAGGTTCGAAGGACACAGCTTCAATACAAGAAAGGATGCACAATTAGTGTTCAGAATATGCTATAATATTAGTAATAATTAGCAGATCATAATGTCAATGTAAAGTACAGTTGTTAAGCTCATTAACAACTAAAAAGTCCATTAAACAACTCCCAAAGTGGACGTCAAGATCATCCAGATGTCCGGTCTATATCTAGGTCAAGCATATTCAAAGAATGTAATTGAAAAAAATAAATACCACACATGAAGTGTTTCATCTTATATTAAACAACACATTTACACACTAATGGAAATGTACTTTATAAGTTCCAATGTTCCATCCAACGAAAGTCGCCAAAATGAAAAGGAGAAAAACAAATGTGCATGTGCGGCTGATAATGAAAAGTAGTTTATAAATAATACGCAATAAGTTATTTGATCAGTTGTTGGGTTTTTAGATGATTGTGTTCCACTAAATGTGCAAGAATTGTCATGAGGCCGCTTGGAAACACATTCACTATCATAGGAATGATGTTGTCTGATTATATATGGATTATGAGAGATTACTCTAACTTAATGTTTTTCTTGCAACATTTGGAATCTTACTGCAGTTTTGTGTTCCCTTATTTGTAAAGTGAACATTGTTGTACTTGTATGTGTTGCTTTAACTACCTAAATAGCAGTGGGTGTGTCGTGTGTGGCTGTTTTAGGTTCGTAAGTCTTTGGCTGATGATGATTCTCTTTTAGTTTTAGTTATATTACTCTCTCCGTCCCACAAAGTTTGTCCATCTTTTTGATTATTTGTGAGGTATAAAATAATCTAAGTGGACAAACATAGTGGGACGGAGGGAATAGTTCTTACCGCGCAATACGTCAGTACCTATACATTTAGGTTTGAATTGTTGTTTGTGCAAGTCATATGCAATTTGATAAATATTCCTACAATTTATTTTAAATTAATAGTTGAATATATAAACTGATTTGAGTTATCAAATAAAACTGTCAAGTAAACCCGTCAAATAAAAAATGTTAACAGGGATAATTTAGAAGAAATTGTGGCTTCAAATTTGTAACGGGTAATGAGAGGATTCCGTAGAGATATGATCACATTAACGGGTCGGGTTTCAAAATCCAAGCCCATAGCAGTCCACGGTTCAGTATATTGGGCCTTTGGGATGTTGGGCATTTCGGGATGCTGGGCCTTTGGGCAACATGAAAATGAGTTCATCAAAGCACACTAGGAGGTTACTCTAACTATAAAAACAGAACAAGGAACATTGACATTTTTGTACACTGATTGTGAATGTAAGTTCTAAGCTAAGGTATGAAGCTCCTATTGCTGCTGAAATCCAAGCGTTTGAACTAACCTGAATGTTATCGAAACAACGTAAACACCCAACAATCCAATGCCCAACAATCTATCAGGTTTCATGCCTCTTCTTGGCAGCATTACGAGTGCCCAAGTCAATCCGACAACCAGTAATCCAAGTGTTTCCATGACGTAAGGATCGGAAGCAATCATGACAACAGATGGGAAGTCAAGCCAAGATTTTCCAACTAGTGAGAATCCCAAGCCTACTAGAATGTTAAATATTGGTCCTGCGTAGCAGCCGGAAAGAGCTATCTGCGCGCCTCCTGGTCCGTCATTCAGTGCGATGGTTAGATTGGTAACCAAGTCTCCGAGCGAGTTTCCCCAAGCTAGAACTGTAAGGCCTATGATCGCAGAGCTGATTTCAAATATGAAGCCAAGTGAAACTAACAAGCCAACTAATTCTTGAGCAGTGATGTAACTCCAAGTCATGCTCATAAAAAAGCTTCCGACGAGCCAAGGGAACAAGAACTTTCTTGGCGGGTTTTCCTTCGTCGTCATCACAAATGCAAACACTCCGAGAGTGCATCCGAGAACAGCCCCAATTCCATATATCACAAAAGGTGCTTGAGGGCCTCTACCTCCAAATTGACGGTTGCACAACATGGCAATAAGAATCGGCGCCATTGTCACTGAAATGACTGCATAAGGCTTTGACCATTGCTCTTCAGATACAAGTGGAATAGTTATTCTTCTCGGCAGTGAAAGTGGCATTTCTATAATTTTGAAGAATACTGAGCTCCAAGAACCCGGTACACCCCAAGAACATCTTCTTTCACCGTTGAGACCATCAAACACAAGGCCTAATTCTTCATCTTCTAAAGATTTTTGCTCTCCTGACCTGTCCAGTGCTGATAGAATTGGCACGCTCAGTTCATCAACATCGAAACTGCCATCTAACACCCCACGCCTTTTACTGTTCCGGTTGTGTGAGTAGTATACAACAAGAACATAAACAAAGTACAGCGAAGCAAAAGCAACAGACCCCCAAATGTTGATCTTTCCGATGACCAATATAACCAGCAACCAAACAAGCACAACAATGTAACTGTAAACATCTCGAACAAAATCAATCTTGTCAAGCACAACCTCTTTAGAATGCAGCGCAATGCAGATAACTCCAACCACAACACAAGAAACAAACGAAGCACCTCCAAGAACAGTATTAAGTCCCACATCACCTGTACCATTTCCCATAAACGAAACAAGGCTAGAAAAAAGATCCGGCGCACCATTACCAAGTGAAAGCAATGTAACACCAGCAATTGCAGGAGATAAATTCAGTAACTTTGACAAACTCTCTAATGCAGCGGAGAAGTATGTCGAAGCAGTGTCACCCAATAAGTAAAACAATACCAAAAGCCATACGAATAAAACCACATACCCCCAATGAGCAATTCCACCAAATGTGCAGTAAAATAGCTGCAGATAGTCTATATAACTTTGAGTAACGCAAGAAGCGTGCGTCTTAAGGTACGCGCATTTCGCTTCATTGCTGCGTAAACTGTGAAAATCCAAATCGATACAACGCACTTCTTTCTCAATAATCCCTTTCAAAACAACTTGTTGCGAATGGCCAGTAGGATTCAGATTCAGACTCATCATCAAGAACATAACCAACATCAAAATGAAACTCATGTTGAGAAAAAAGATCATCTTTTTAGACCTAAAAACTGGAATCAAAATGCCCATTTCAAGAAAGTAACCTGATTGCACAAAAATCCAATCTTTTGCAAATACCCAGTTGAAATTCTATCAATTCAACCACCAGCTGACTTTTTCCTATCTTCCAAAATCGAATCTAGTGAAAACGAATCCAACCGAGGAATACACAAGAAGACAAAAGAGCAGAGTTTAGGAGCAGTTATGAAACTGACCTGCTTCCAAGAAACTGATGCTAAAGTTGGAGTCTTTCGGAGTTGATGTGATTTTTGGAATGTGGGTATTGATGGAAACACTACTTACTGGATTTTTATAAAGAGGGTTGTTGTTGATGTTAATTGAGGATGGAGATGTCGACGGAGGGTTCCAAATTCAACATACGCCATTCTGAACAGTATTGTTTAATTGCAGAATCTGGGGGGTCTGGTGGTGTATTATTTTCGTGACACGTGGCGGATGATCGCTTGTTCACACGCTGATCGTACTCGGTTTGTCGGAATCAATAGATGCTTTTCTTAACAATGTTGTTATTCAACATTTGGTTGTCGTTTTGGAATACGAAACGTTTCATGTTTTTTAATTAAATTAGTTTGATTAGAATTAGACACGAAGTATCAATAAAATAATTTAAGTGGACGAGTCAAAAAATTCCATGTAATTTTTTTAGAAAGATTCCATAGTTTTAAATGATTTTTGATGGAATGATTCATAGGAATATATACTAGTAAGTTGCAAGCTGCAATTTTGGACATCCATTTTCTTTTATAAGTAATTAATGCTCATTGACTTTAGATAACTTATGTTGCAGTTCCCAACTTCAAAGTGTTGATTAAATGGTAATCTTGCAGATTGTAGGAATAGATTTTATATATGGAAAAGTTAAGGTGTGAACAAAATTTAAGTTGAAAGCTCCAAATAGAGAAATGTGTCAGCATGTGTAGTTGACATTGAACTACTGCACCAGATGAGTGAAGAAGGATACAATAATTCATATGTGATCACCGCCCAAAATATCCAAATAATAACATTTCATTTATTCGAACGAATGACATCTGAGATCAGAAATCGAATAATTATTTAAAAGATATTTTATATAGTTCAGAGTGATGCAAAATTACAAATACAGTTTTGAAATGTTTTTATGATCTTCAGAGCTTCCAGTAGATACCAAGTTTATGCAGAATGCCAGCAACAACTCCCCAGAAGGTAATTTCTGCAAATATCACATACAGAAGACTTCCAAGCCTCTCCGAATTCCAAACATCCACAAACACATGTTTTTGAATCCAGAACACCTGAGAGATTATAAAACATCTGCTCAGACTATCTTCACAAAAATGTCATATGTTGCAACTTACATTAAGTAAATAAGTAACGATGATCGGAACTTACCAGTGTTTTATCAGGAGTTTCATAGTACCATCCGTTCATAAATCCGGCAAAAATGCCTTGAGCTCCCAAGACAAACACCAGCATTGCATTCATTCCTATCCATTCTAGAAACAAGAATGGTGTCCTTAGTCCCCAGACATCAATCTGTTTATTTTGTCACATACCGAAAACTTCTAAATAAAAATATTTATTGCCATTTTTTACATGTGAACTAAAAAAGTAATGAACTGATTAGTACTGCAATCTTACCAGAAGGTAAAAAATGGAAAAAACTAATCCTGCTACTCCTGCTGTGAAGCACATATAGCTGAAGCTGTAGAGCTGCTTGTTAATAGGAATAGCTGCAATGTAAGCGAAAATGAGTGAACTCTGACGCTCATTTTCGTAAATTGTGGTAAAATATTTCATTAGCTAGAAAAGATTACCATCTGAAAAGTGAAGAATGACAGCCACCGCGATAAGGCCAAGCGCCATTGAGATCCAGTGCTTCAGCCTTTCTGCATGACCCTGTTGGAAATATTTACAAGAAAATATTCAGTGCATCCGCGATCAGTGCTTACTAACGGTGTGAAAGATATAACATTAGATTTGCTCATTTTTTCTTTAGTAGCTTCACATTTGATTTATGTAGCATTTTGTAAAACTGACCTTAAAGTGGATCAAGACATGTCCATAGTGTATGCCAATGGTGCCTGAGAGGATTGCTGAAATTGAGCTGACAAAGAAATATTGATATGTTAATTTCTGTTTTTTTGGTACATAATTTTTTTATCTGATTGGAGTGATGTGGGGATTTTGGAAAACCTGAGTAAGCCTTCAGGCTCGAATGGTGCACGACACCAGATAGGTGCATCTTCGCGGAAAGGTCCTGAGCTAGGAGAACTTAGAGTGCATTCTTTTAGCCTTTGCCAGACTGGATAATTATACAGATGGTTAATACCCCAGACCTGTCGGTCCACGTAGCCAACTGCATTGCAGGCCGGTCCTAAGTGCCCTCTCATGCCACATTTCACCTGACGATTTTTTCCGGCTTGTTATTTTAGAAAAAACATTATATTTTACAAGGCAAAAGATTTCTAAACATACAGTGTATTGAGTTCCCTCTTTGTTGTCATTGTAAAACACAAAATTCCAATCAGGAACATATAGTGAATATGTGGTGATCATGTAAACAAGGAAAGCAATGAATCCCAAGCCTGAAAACATTCGGCGCAAAGAACCAAATCAGACCATAAAACTCAGTTTCATATCTCATATTCATATAATGTGTGCAAAGATCACACACCACTGCCATTTGTATGCTGTAAAAATCGATAAGTGTCCAGGAGCCAATGTAGCCGGTCTGCTTTTGATCGTAAATGTTTCAATGAGAGCTATGATCAAGTAACCAGTGCTATTCTCTGCTCAGTTGAAGAAACTGAATCAATTATGATTACAAAACTGAAAAATAGAAACTGTAAAAGTATTTTAGAAGACATTTTCACCTGGAGGATCCCACACCAACGGATTACTTTCATGTCGATGCCATAAGCGAGATCATTAGGTGCATGAGAGTATCCTCCTGCATTTTCACCAAAACTTCTCAGAAACTGCGAAGTAAAAATTTCTGCAGATCATTCACCATAGACAGAAAATTCCTTACCCTGCAAGATGATCCCCCAGAAAAGAAGTTTTATAGTCCTCAAAAATATCTTCCTAATTGCTGAACTCATTTTTGGAATTTTCTGCAGCAAAACATTTGTCAGGAAATGGAATAAGTTCAAGGTTACGGACGACAATCCTGAAGACAGATGTATTCTACCTTGAGAGCTAGAGTGATAGCCACACCAACGATGAACAAGAAAAAAGGCATAACAAAATCAGCCAATGTGCACCCATTCCACGGTGAGTGATCTATTCGCGGGTAAGATCCCCCAGCATCATCCACTAATATCATCAGCTGTAGAAACATACCACAGTATGCACATTTTTATTATCTCAGCAAATAATGAAAACCCGAAAAATATTACATATGATGGATGTCTTTGTGTCAGATCTCCTGTTCCTAACAACTTACCACAATAGTTAAACCTCTGAAAGCGTCAAGAGTGGCAACTCTCTTGGTTTTTTGCTTAAATTGAGGCTGCTGATCCTCACCTATTTTCTCAGTGTTCTGATCCAACAGAGTCCCATTTTCTTGCTTATCATGTTCTACATTAATTTCCTCGCATTTCCCATTACTTCGATGGTCATCCTGCTCTACACCTGCAGTTGTCTGCTCCAAACCTTCTTCCAGTCTTTTGGCATCACTTGCCATTGCTAACTACTTTTACCAAAGTCTACACAATTTCATTGTCTAAAAAATGTAACACATATTTTTATAACAAGTTTGAACAAAATGAGACAAGAGTGCAGCCCAACGGCCTGCAGCAAATCAATGAACATTTCTAACAAGACAAATGAAAAATCCAGATTCGATCGTTGGAGCAGAACAGACACAACAATACAGATACTAAATTGCTGGAGTAATCAAATGTGCTAAAACAACATTCTACCTTTTTCAGTTATACTAATGAACTTTTTTTTGGAGCCTTTCTGACTTCAAAAATAGTTCTTCATGCCGGAACAAAATGGTAATATGGCTTTTGGTTCTTGTTTTTTATAGGTGGATTCTAGTTGCTGCTTCTCATTCGACAAATTTATTATTCCAATTTCTCTGATACAGTATTTATATTTTTCCATTCTTCGAAATTTGTTACAGTAAAACTGAAACTTATTTCATTCGACAACGGATTTCTTTACTCTTTGATGGAAAATATAAATGTTTCAGTGAAAGTCTAAGAATCCTCAAAGCTATGATAATGTGAGATATTCATTATTTCATAAAGGAGTATCTTTTAATATCATCAAGCAAGCATCAATATACATATAGCCATTGCAGCTATCACAATATCCTGCATTATTACACATAAGATACTAACACCTTTTATTTGAATAGAATGGATTAAAATTTTCCAGGGACTGGCTGAGGCTCAGATAAAAGGGCACAGTTTGTTATGCAATCATCGACGCATTCATCTGCTTCTTTACCTAAAATCAAAAAATTATAAACAATAACCATCAGAGTCAATAATTGAAAATGCGAAAATAAATCTTTCAAACCTGCAATGAATCAAATTACCTGAATCACTTTTGATATCGATGTTCGAGCAAGAAGAAGCAAGGCACCTTGATTCGCAAGTATTAATGATAAAACTTGTTGATAAAGCACATTTTACCGAACAATATCCAAGACACACTGCATCCTTTTTTGGGTTAAATCCAGCACAATTAGCCATGCAATCTCCAAAACATTTTTTGCTAAAAGCACTTGAATTCTCTATGGAAAGTACGATAAACAGTGCACAAATGAAGAAAAATCTGATGTTCCTCATCGCCATTTCTTCTAATTACTTTGTAATTTATATAAAATTTCTTGGATTTGTCTGCAATGCTCAACAGGAGGAAGTGTTATATATAGTCTTCTTGGGAGTTGGGATTTGTCTGCAATTTCAGAAAATGTTCCATAACAAGATTAAAGAAAACCAGTAGAACTTTATTTAAGACATTTGTTATTCAATAACCTAAAATGAAATACACTCCTTCCTGATAATTCTTTACCAATCAATTTCTTTGCTAAGATTATTTACTAATCTAGATTAATGCATTCCATTATTTGCTAAATTGGAAAAATATCATTATTTGAATATATTGTGTTATATTAATATGTTGAATCACATTTAAATGTGTATTGTAACTATTTTTATTGCTAATGGTTTATGCCAAATTTAAATAAGATGAGTAAAGCTGGCCTGTTTGTGGAGTAAGTTTCTACTATATTTAATAAAAAGCATCTTTAGTGCATTTGATTATGGTGATGGATCATATGAAAATTAGTAAATAGGCTGTAAAACGAAAATAAATGTCGACCATTAAATTATACTTAATCGAACGATTATAATAATTCTTAGAAATCAATGTTTCCAAATACATAAAGGGCAAATATGTACTTGGTCTTTCGATATATTTAAAATATATTATCATTAAAAAAATTCCTTAAATTTTGATAACTGATTTAGACGTTTTTGTTTTAATGGATCAGTGAAGCTTTTGATTTGGACGGTTTTCCTTACATAAATCATTTTAGAAGATTTGACTATTGTAAATATTGATGGTTTATTAAGTACATATAATACTACAAATTGTCCTGTTTAATTCTTGAATCATATGACCCATCAAGGGTTAGCTCAGTTGGTAAGAGCCGGAGCTAAAGTGCCACCACTGGAGCCAACCCGGGTTCGATTCCTGATTGGGGCAGGACAGGAGTTCTGCGGGGTATGGTAGAGGAGAATAATATAATTGGCTTGAGAATGGGGCTTGACCAAATTTTTTTCAAAAAAAATAAAAAATTCTTGAACCATATAATATCTGTTCCTAAACCATATGACATCTATTCTTGAGCCATATGACATTTATCTCCTGAACCATATGATATCTATTCTTAAACCATAATTGGGTATTTTCTCTTAATCATTCTTCGATCTGCAACAATGATAAAATTGTAAGATATGTAGTTTCACAAAGTATTGAATATGAATTACAGTTGAATAATAAAAACGATATAGTATGTTAAAATAAAAGCCTGACTAATTTACTCTTTAATTTACATTTTCAATTTTTTAATCATAATAAATATTTTCAATATTTACAAATCCTACGGAAGAAATTTATTTTTATTTTTCACTTGATAATTACTTTTCACCAGATCTCCTCTTTAATTATAATTAATATTCATTAGTTTTTATAATTAGATGAGCAGGTGAAGTTGCATTCATAAGAGATATGTTTATGTTGAACCAATGAGCTTTCCTGAATTTGTAGAGTACATAACTTGTCATAAGCATATTCCATATTATATTCCAAGAGGGTGATCACTGATCTAGCTTATTGTCAAGGTCAGTAGAAGCCATATGATGATAAGCATAAAGAAAGACATATTGGCCGATGGACTGGCATTAGGCATTGTTGGATAAACTTCTGGTGGCGGCATAACACAGTTGTCTCCATTGAAGTAGATTTTATGAGGGAATGCCCAACCCTTTCGAAAGCTGAAGTTTTCTTCTTTCTTGAAAAGCAAGTCTGTTTGTACATTTCCATATGGACCAGATTGCATTAACAAGTCATTGTAGAACTTAATACCCCATAGCATTGCCGAATCATCTGTCAAAAAAAGATCAGAAAATCAGCATTCTGTAGGTGTATATATATATAAAATAAGCCATAGAGATTGACAAATCTTACTCGTGTTTTCGTATGGGGTCAGTGACTTGTAGTTAAAGCTGAAAATCTGTGTTAGATTGTTGAAGTTCGGGTGCTGAATGACAAGATTCCAGTCCGAGTAATTCATTCTGTAGTTGAAGTTAGTAATTGTGACCTTGACCCTCCAGTATTCTTTATAGCTTACCTTTATGTGCCAGTGGACTCGAATAGGACACATGTGGCTCGTACACTGAACAAGAGGGTTCAAACTTTCCTTGTTATCAAGCTCTGGAACTACTGAAGCTAAACGGGGTCTGTGTCCTCTGTCAACATAAATCAGTTGTAAAAATATATATGTAAAAAGTACGGCCACTAAATGTAAACTGGAAGTATCATTCACTAAGTGCTATACTGTTTGTGTTCGTAAAGGAAGCATTTATCAAAAGAGGGGGCTTACTCTACGCAGTTCCCTTGCGGAGTGTTGCTTCTGCAGTTACATGAACATGTTGGGCAAGACACTATGGTGTCATTATAGAATGCTGAGAGTGACACACAACATGACGGAGTTTTGTGAGCGATGAACTGTGAATATGAGCATATAACCTTCCATGTCACTGCCACAAGCAAACATAAATGAGAATGCACATTACATAATGATAAGCGAAACACAATTATTACAAATCATGCAGCGCGCATCCTCAAAAAGCTTGAATTTTATTCATCACGAAAGCAAGGAAAACAAAATTAATTTAAACTTGTAGGCAAACAAAAGCTTACTCATTGCTTGTGTCTTTCTCCTTTTGTCAGGCTCTGGAAATTTAGACGGAGGAACAATCTTTGCAGGTCCACAAGTGTACCCAGGGCCTGGTGTCATCAAGGTGAAATTTTTTGGGACTCGTACAGTCTTATTAGTTGTTCCTGCTGAGCCAACACTAAGCTGAAATGCAGCGATTGCATTCACTGGATCCTGCCCCCATGAGCTGATAACCCCTCCTCTGCAGCAATTCGCAATCTGCTTGTTGTAAGGAGTCCCAGGCAACAAGTCAACCACGGATGGGCTCCTCTTACAACAATGGGGGATATTCCCTTTGAATCTAGAGCAATCCCCTTGCTCTGTGGCTTGGCCTCCCACCATTTCCCAAATTACCTCTTTTTTCGCCCATGTCCATCCTAATGTCCATCCTGGTGCTTGAATGTGACGGTATTGATGAAAATTTTGTATAGATACGACAGCCTATTCAATTAGCACAAAAATCATTAGAGACTATGGCCTAACTGAACCAACCACTTTCAACATTTTAGATTATGATCAGTCAAGTTCCACGGAACAGACTCTTTCATTAAACTTGCAGAACTCCAATTCCATAAAACTCATAGAAACCTTCATGATAGAGCATCACAAATATCCGCAAACTAGTACAAACTTACCACATAGCCATCAGGGGTCCATTGTTTGATATCCCATTTGATTGTGATATTTCCATATGGGTCAAGAGCATCATATGCATCTGAGGGAAACCAAAAGAGTGATAAAATTCAAGCAGAGCCCTCAAAAACATTTAAGTGACTAATCGAAATTAGGGGTCTTTTGACTAATTTAATAATGCAGTTACTCATAAACTATGAACAGTTATCAGCCAACAATAATTACAGAAATTGAGCTTATTTTCAGGCAATTAGAACAATCAGGACCTGGAGAAACCTAGCATAACAGCAAAGATTTCATGAACGCCTAGAAGACCAAACAGGCCCACACATGTCTAGTAGACATTTAAAGTTAATAAAGACTCGAACTTTTACCTGTTGTGGTGAAGCTGGTGCATGCAAGTAGCAGAAGCACAAACCCAAATAAAGATGCAATCTTTGGGCATAAGACAACGCCAGGAGAAATACCCAGCTCCATTTTCGCCGATCAGTAGCTCTTGTCTATGCTCAGGAGCTATCAAAGCTAAGATCTTTAATTTAACGCCCTTTGAAAAACCCAAAACATGAATATTCAAAAGGAGTAAGAAAAAAGAAAGAAAGAGATGAAGAGAGTGAAACGGTGGTGAGAATGAGGGGGTTGATGTTAGTGGTTGCGTGAGGTTGCCACACTGGAAGAAAAGAACAATTTCCAGAACTTCAATTTCTTGATGATCGATGACATTCTCTACTTTTGGTACAAAACAAAAAAGCTGAAATTTTTAACAGTCGGCTCTGCTGGTGGCTTCAAGTTGAAAATGGGGTATTGCAATTAAATATTTTTCAAAGTGAAACTTGAAATTTTTGGCTTACACCATTTGCATTGAATTCTCTATATTGAAGGAAAAACAATTTGCAGAGTTGCAGGAAATTAATTGATAAATACTTTAAGTATTTTTTTCAAAATTGAAGACTTGCTCCATGTGAGATTTACATTTGGGAAATGGTAAACCAAAATGAAAAGGAGAGTGAGTGAGTGACACACTCACCTCACCTATATTTGGATCATTGATTAGTTTTGCTTAAATTTAGCCAACCCTTGTATTGTCATTTATCAAATGGTGGAGACTCTTAATCCATTCATGATTGTGGAAACTCTTATTAAAACACCAAAAGCAATGTTTAATTTGTGCTTCAAGAGATTTCTACAAGTCAATTTTGAGTGTGTAGTTTATGAAATGGAGATTTTTGCCTCTGATTATCCCCAAATTTGGGTCATATAATTGAATCTTGTGAATACGGATTTATACGCAATTGCGAAAAATTGAATATCTATGAGTTGGTGTGTCAATGCATCAAGTATCAAAATCGATTTTCCGCAACAGATGATATAAATATAAATGAGAGGGACCATGTTTATACACAGTGAATGAGAAGCCTATCAGAGTGTTAAACACAAGCAAGTTGTACGTAATTTACACACAAACAAGAGCAACACAATAATGTTACATACAACATTGTGTGGGGACTATTAGTCTCAACTAACCAACAGATTTCCTATTCACTTTAATTGAAAAGTAGTAGGACTGTTAACAAGGTATTACCTCCTGACTGAATCAGAATCCTGACTCCATCTGGATGAGCCCCCCTGATCAAGTCGAGAATCCCTCCACAGTTGTAAGTTGGTTGACTTTAGCAATAGACCTAGTGCTGATGAACAAGTAGCTCGAACAGTTGCATCAGGTGATTTGCTCATTTTGCTCACCAATAAATTAAATACCTGTGGGCATCAAGTTACAAGGTAAATGATTGATATATTTGCGTAACTTCAAACTAGAATGGAGGATCTGACACCTACTTGTGAATAATAAAGAGATGATATGCGTTGATCTTCTGAAAGACTCAGAATGCTACTGGAGAAATAGATAGCATTTGCTTGAATTGTTGGCGAATGGCCTTCAAAAGCCTAGGCAAAAATGAAACAGATATACAGTTCTGGCTGGAGATCACTAACACATGATTGTAATTTCAACTTATTTTCAAGTTTTGATGTAGTGCAAACCTGTACAATGGAAGCCATATATGTGTCGATTTTTGAAGGGAGATTTTCGCATAGCTGCCCCGTAAGATCGCGGACAAAGTCTTCGTAATCACTTCTGAAAAAGTAGCAGGGACCTTATCAAATCAAAATCAAGTTACACTAACAAATAATTGTTTTTATTAAAAATCCGGTGTGCAAGCTATATTTAGACCACTATTAGCTCAACAGTGACTATGAGAATTCATGGGATTAGAGAATCAGGAATCACAAAATATTAAGGTGACCCATAGAGGAAGTCAGGTTAAAAAAGCATCAAATGGGACCGCTGTGAGAATGAGTGTGCCAATAACTAAGTATCATTTAGACATTGAGTGGATGAGAACAATTCAAAAACACACAATGCACAGGGGCCATATTTTGTCCAGCTTATTGGCATTGATATATGTTGATCAATGTAGCTGTTTGGTCGTGCAATGATTCAGTAAATTTAGTAACTTGCTTTAATTTGTCCAGTTCCTCTTTCTATCTAGGAATCACCTCTTTTTGATCAAAAAACAAAACAAAATCTAATGACCCTTAAAGTTAAAACCTAATAATGAAAACAATAATTTAAATGGGTAAAGGTGCACACATCATCACTAAGAAAAACGTTATTAATACCTGTGTTCAGAATTGAAGCAATGCATGTTTAATATAGCCGATACCCCATCCAACTCCAGTAATGGAGAAACTTTCCGTAGCGTGCTCTGTTTATTTTAGATACGTATAGTAACAAACTACCAAAATCATGTAAAGTCGTAAAATTTTGAAAATAGTTGCGGCTGTAGAGAATTACCCGGCAAGCATTTCTGACATTAAAATCATCATCGTGTAGATGCAAAATCAACCGTGGGAAAGAATTATGGACCTGGGATCAGTAAAAGAATAATCGGATGATCATACACAATCAAAAATGAAGTGAATAGATGTCGTCTTTGTCATTTCTAAAATTATACGTGAAAATATTGTGTCACAGCAAAGGGTTGAAAACCTGTTCAATAAATGCCTCACGATTTGCCAACACTCCAAAGTCCCTTAAAGCTCCAAATGCGGCAAATGCATAAGCTCGCATTTTTGGGTTCATGCTGACCTATTATTATTCAGGAACACAAATATCAGTTATGCATCAAAAGCATGTGATTTAAAAACATGCAAGATATATCATTTTAGCTTTACTAACAACTGTACACTAATAGCAGGGCATTATGTGTGTTGAGTGGCTATGCAGTGACTTAAAATTGATGATATGACGCCTATCAAGTATACGTCAAATGAACTAAATTTAAAAAGAGTTCTTAGTAATAACATCACCTGGAGATTCCGAACATGAATATAAAGGTTTGGCAGCATAGGTTCAACTGCTTCTTTATCAGAAGATTCAAGAACCTGCAGGCAAAGAAAACATTAGCTTATAGACAGATGATGAAAATGAGTTTGCTGTATGAAAAATAGATAAGCCAGAATACAGATTTGAGGTAGTTAGATAACCATTAGAAGGCATGACACTGCAGTAAGTTGAACAGATTCATCAAGATCTCCTAGCAAGGCAACAATTACTCCAAGAACTTGAGTAGCATATCGAACCATTTGAACCACCGGTATCTGAAGCCACATTGATATTAACAAACTGATAACTGAATGAGAGAATATCTTAGCAAATAAACTGCAGATACTTGGACATATTGTAAAATCCCCATAAGAAAATACGTTTTGAAATAACTTTGTTTTCAGCATCTCTAAGTTATAAAGAGAAAAAAACATCAATAAAAGACTCGACTAATGTCATTTTTAGGCTTGAAATATATCAAAATTTGACTTTGGAAAAGCTCCACTCATACAAGCCATGCTGAGCTGAAGAAACGATGTTAAATGCGCAAGGAATGATTAACCTGCACGAGCCCTCTTAAACAAAGTCGTCTAACAGCTGCAGATTCATCTGATATGTGCCGGCATAGTGCTTCAACCATCTGCTCTAGTAAGGAATCAAACCTTTCACTGCCACATTGAAAATACAAGAATATGAAACCCATTGTCCATGATTTGCAGAACAATAGTAAAACGCGACAAATCCCTGATTTGAAAGTTCTGTTTTACAGAAATTGCATGGCTATACTAAATTATAAGGAGTCATATGTGAATTGACACGACACTTGTTTTGCTTCTGAATCCTTCAGTCGACTTATTGCAAAGGAACGATGAATGAAGGACATGAATGGAAAGGCTTACCTGTAGCGAACAAACTCAGACAATGCAGCAGCTGCAGCTTCCCTTTCAGATTTTATAGGCCGATCTAAAGACTTGCTTAAGATTACAGATATAGTAGCCACCTACACAAGTTGATAGAGCAAGCAGAGGCAAAGATGAATTTCAAAATTATAAAAGGATTTGTACAGTAAAAAAGCCAGAACTATACAGACTACAACACCAGTTTGCAACCTTAGATAACTATGATGAAAATGTAGCTGACTACAACATATGTTCTTTGTATGATCAAGCTCTTGCAAGAAATAAACTACAATACCATGACAAATAAAATACCTCTTTTGGTCTTTTGATTGAAATGCAGCCAGCTAAATCCCCGATAAGGATGATCCACCTCTCATTCTCCATCTGAACTCCCTCTCTAGCAAGTATCTTTAAAAGCATATCAGATAACTAGTTCTTCAATATTCTGTGCCAAAAGTAAAACTAATAGAAATTGAGAAACTCTTTCATTACCAACATACCTTCCCCATTTCAAAATCACCAACACACTCACAAAATGCCTGAAATGCAGCAAGAAGGTCTCTGTAGATGACACAATATTAATGTCACTTCCTTTGCAATTATATACAACTTACATCATTAAAAAATTATATAACGTAAAATGAAACTAATATTTACTTTCTTTTTTTCAATATAATTATACCAACAAAATTCCCGACAGAAAATGTATATCAAAATATTAAAAAATATATTTAAAAAATATTGAGATCACACTAGTAATCCCACTATCATCAAATTCAGACACTGTAATTTTCTGTGCAAATTAATGTTAAAGAATACCATGAACTAAAAATTTGTTATTGGTCATTGTAAAAATCACAGTTTGATAGGCAAGATCCATTCACATCCATACAATGACAACACCAAGGTAAACCATTGACATGCAATACACTAACCATATGCCATGTTTCAATGCTAATGAATAAATCTTCAAAACCATGATAAAGAAATGTATTGGTCGGCCTATTCATTTGGAACTATAGGTTCTTACAATGGTGAAACCTGTCATATGCAAACCTAGGTACCTTTGAAACTGAATATAAAAGTCACCTTAAGGGTTCCGGCTGACCATAACCGGCTTTACTGTAACAACTGCCAAGATGAACTATAAGAGCAGCAAGTACAACAGCATAACTTTGTTCGACAGCCTTTTTCCCTATTTTACCACCACCTCTGCACGGCTAAAGATTTACACATCATACAGATATCAAAGGGACCGAAACTCGAATGAACAGATACTGACCTAAAATATGCAGTAAGTGATATAACAACTGCACGCAAAAGGTTATCCTCTGAATGTGCATCGACTGAAGCACCAACATTGTCTCCTCTATCAGCCTCAACAATACCAACAGGCTGGTAGTTCAATATAAAAATGGCATGCTCCAAGAATAGGGATGAAAGTACTGCATGCTGTGAGAATGCCTGAATTGTACAAATTCATGAATAAAACTAAATTAGACACCCTAAACAGAGAACAGTGACATTTCTCGTTGATCAAACTAGATAGAAGCTTAAAATGTCAGATGGTTCTTGCAGCTAGTTCTGCTATAATAAACAACTGAAAACCCAAGAAAATAATTATAGAATCATTTGCTCAGTATCTCAGAATAAGTGCACACCATTGTCTTTACATCGACAAAAATTTTAGGAGTTAGGACTAGGTCTACAACTAGATTTTTGCAGATCTATAATTAAAACTACCTCGGTATACAATTAACCATCTCTCACAAGTATCCATATTTACAGAAGCTGAAAGGTACATATGTTTATAAATGCCTGACCATTAAGGTGTTTTAGTCAGCAATTCAGATTGGAACTATGTCAACCCATATCACTGGCAACTGGCTATTATTTTTGTTTTCAGCTCTAAAAGACAAACACGCTAGGCTGAAACAAAAGATATGTGACGGTTCAGTTTGTTTACTAAACGTGCAACTCTTCAGCAACCAATGTTTTTGCAGTTTGCACATTGAAACTGGAGACACGGAAACTAAACTTACATGAAACACTTCCTGTTTCGGCCATCCTCCACGTAGCCGAGTGATATCCTTCCTCATAATGTCTTTTTGAGCAGCAATCAGCACCTCATTAAAGACAGTCTTTGGACTAGTGATTTCAGCTAAACAAGATATCTTCAAAAAGTCAAAGATGCAATTTGGAATTCTTGTTCATAAGTGAAGAGATATATTAGCCTTATACAAAATATAAACCTAGTGACACACTTGCAAACTTACTTTTGTTGATTATCCCAGATGCACCATCTAGTGGTGTTATTAGGTATGTTGATTCCATACAAACTATTTCACACAAAATGGGCCAGCAATTAGTGTTCAACTTGATCAGTCAAAAAACCATGTTACCAAGCTGTCTGTCAAACATCGTTTCACCAAAGTATATTGCCCAGATGGTAAAAAAAGAGGTGGTTGAACCAAAAAGAAAAAGGAGGCATGATCATTAAGGATACAGCACCAAGAACTTCCCTACGCAAGTTTTTCTCAGTTATTGAATCTGTTGCAGCTAGCAGAGATTGAGCCGTTCTGTATGAAAAAACGTAAGGATCAAAGATAAACCCTTCAATTTCTAGAGGGATACATGTGTTCCGTAGATGCAAACTAGGATGATAAAACAAGAAAACCATTCATTAAATAAATATTGAAGTTAACAGTAAACAAGTAAAACTAACATCAAATTCACAATCTAAATTTTAATTCTGAATCTTGTTCTGAATGAGGCAGATCGGGGACTTCATTACACAAGTGACTATTCAATGAAGCGATCTCAACCGAACGATACAGGAAAATAAATGCTATGTGGAACTTCACTAAACTCTATTCATCTGCAATTGTCGAATCTATGTCATTGGCATGGGGTTGGGCATTTTTAATCATGTTACAATTGGATTGTTATGTTCAGGCCTGTTATGTTCAGCACTTGTTTAGATAGTAGTTGCAGCTGAAAGGAAAAAAAGAATCATAAACATAGCTGTTGAAACAAACAAGATGTGATTCCTAAATCAACACATTCCGTAATTAAGATAAGCAGCTCTTCAGTAAATCTATTGGAATCTCAAACTGAATCCGTCAAGTGCTAATGTCCTGGTTTAATAAAGTTCATTATATCTAACTTTTGTTTCAGCTTGGGTAAAAATCCATCCGTAAGGATACTCAAACATGCACGCCTACCTCATAATATCAGCTTCATTAAGTTCATTCCCCCTCTTGGTTACAAACTCAATGATAGCTAGTATAGCTCCTTCTGCCGATTGCTTGACCTTATCAGAAATGGCTGTTGAGCAACCATGAAGGGTCGCTACAAGCTGCAAAAATTAATTTTAAATGGACAAGATATGCCATTTCAAGATACTGTTTCATTGCTTATTTATATTAAAATGCTGTGATTAGGAAAGAAAAAAATTGACCCTTAATCTATATTAGTTTTTTGAATATACTATATTAGTTACTGACTCTTTTGACATAATAGAACAATAAATACTGCAGGAGATAAATGATAGTTACCTCGTCTTTGGTCAGTAAAGCACCAACTGAGGAGACAACTCTATTAAACACTTCCGAAGGATCTATAGAAGCATCCTGTACATAAGATCAATGAATTCAACTTAGCACAAGTCGTTCAATATAATTGTGTACCATGTGATTAGTGTCACCCAATGAAACCAGTTCAATTGTATTTTGAAAAGCAACTTACACTCCGTAAGATGGCTATAATATCCTCGAGGGATGACAAGGCTCCATAGGACGATTCAATAGCTGGGTCGAAGCTAGAAACTACAGGGCGTGGGAGAGTGAGGGCTACACTGAAGAATTTATCAATGACCTAAAAGTAGAGACAACGGAACTCAAGAGGTAATAAAGTAATTACTGAAATTACTAAATTAGCACAAGACAGTATGTAAACATTTTGTGACACATAATGACCTGAGCAGAATGCTTTCGAACTTCAGAATTTGTGTCAGCACAACGCGGGAGATACATGATGACTCTCTCGCCAATGCACAGCGCATCTCGACTCGGTAACACAAATGCAGCTGTTAAATATACCGTAAGCATCAGTCGATAGACGATAACAATAAATTTAATCTAAAGATAATATTTGTAAAAAATGAATACATGGTAAGTTGGACATATTTGCATGCACCACTCGAGTATTATTCTTCTTGTGGGAGCAGCTTCCGAGACAGCCAAGTGAACAATGTCCGGTGGCACAAAGAGTCTGAAACTTCATTAGCAGCTCCAAAGCAGCATGGCATCCTCTCTTTCTCTGACATTCCACAGGTGAGGAAACATATTGATCAATCTGCCGCAATATATACAATAACAGCTCGGCCCTACTTCTGCCATCTTCACCACTACAAGATTAAAATTCAGTTGAAACAAGTCAATGGCGGTAAAACAAAAAACAGGGGAATACATTCTACTCAAGTTTCTGACAAATCAAAATGACCGCCAGCATCCATAAACCAACATTTTAAGCTTCTTAATCAGCTAGAAACAATGATAGGCTCTATAACGGTGCGCTCTAATCTGACAGTATTAACCATGAATTGAATTGATACTTAACTGGGTTCTTATGCTACAAAATTTGAAGTTTCAAGAGCTAGTCAGAAGTACCTAGTGAGCAGAATTGCACATAAGAGTGTAATGAGGTTCGCGATCACAGGGTCAACCGCATCAATAGGATCAGAAGGTAAAACAAAGAACCCAAGTGTAGCCTGACATTCACCAAGGTGATGCTCAATATGAACAAATTCTCGATGTCAAACAAACGTATGTGAAACAGTTATCGTACAAATTGAAGCCAAACCTTCATAACATAATTCCTTGTTTCAACGGTCAGTTTTGGCTCCACAGAAACCAGAGTTGTACATGCACTTAAGCCTATGGCCTAGTGAACATCATTAAAGATTAGTTTAGATTTGAAGCTTACAAAAAAGGCTATAACTTAAAGAGTACAGTCAACATCATAACTAACCTGTGTCCGCAGAAACTCAGTGTCAGAGTCAGCATAACCCTCACTATCATCTAGGCCCATCAGCGTGATCACATAGTCAAGCAATTGATCTCGATTCTTGAGTGGGAAAGACGCACCACCCTCTGCAGCATTAATAACAGCTCGACCTAAAACATAACATTTTAGTTTAGCCCTAAGAATCAGCGAGCCTTTATAATAAAAGCTTTATTTGTAGCCAAGATGCACAGAGTCAATTTAAACTTTGGGAATAAGTTCATATTATATTGTTCATATGATAAACTTGTTCAAGGAAAAAAGTGTGTAAGCACCATTGTTGATATTTTCCTTCCACCCCTTGCCATATATTTTATATTGCTTCCATAACTTCAAAATGAGTTACCTAACAAATACATATGTACTAGATTGCTTAAATTTGCAGCAAATCCGAAAACACGAACCAGTCTATATCTAATATTCAGTTGCATATACTACTCCATTGGTCTAAGAGACAAAAATAACAGTAAATATAGTGCAAGTCCACCTTGTCCAATAAAAAGTAGCAGTAAGAACAAAACTGAAAAATACAAAAATACTGTTGGGGAACAATCTAACAGATAACCAGTATCCGAACCTAACAAGTCAATCGCAGAGATAACAGCTTGCTTTGCCATAGGACTGTGGACATGTAGGAGGCGAGATAGCATATTTGTCCCCTGACACCAGCACATTAAATGTTATGGAAGCAAATAAACAACCAAGACTATCATCCATACGCAAGCACAAACTCTTTGTGAGTACAGATATAAAAAGTACACGAAAACATTAATTTACTGCTATGCCAATGAACCTTTCCCTGTTTACCATTTGGATCTAAGGTATTAATTACATGACCAGTCCAGAAGGGAAGTTAATGCACTGCACATAACTCTAGTTCAAACATGAACGATCACCAATCAAAGAATCAAGATTTTCGCTCATCTTTTTGTAGTATTTGCAAAGAAAGCTTTTTGGGACGGATATATAATGGGACCTTGTGCAAGAGTATTGTGATACAAAGATGGTTTCTAAGCACAAGGTCATTTTTACTTCAGAAGAAAAACTCAAAAAATATAATTGCGAATGAAAATTTCCATTTCGATTGAGAGCCAGAGAGAGAGCATTCCCTTAGTGAGTAATACACAACTTCCAAAGCAAACATACTATATTGAAGCTCTATGCATACTGAAGCGCCCTCACGAATCAAAACATTACAGAATGTATGTGCACATATTTCAGAGAAATGAATCATATAAATCAAATGTGCCATGAAATGGAAATGAGCAAATTGGCAGGATCTCACAAATGTGGTTTGTATCATACCACAAGAGCATCGATTCTGGCTTCAATTACGTTAGAGGGAGCATATCTTGCAGCGTACCCGTACATCAAAGCAAGGGTCGCATGTATGTCATCGGAATCTTCAGTTGCAGTGGCATCAGAAAAAAGTGAAAGAAATCTGCATGATATGCCCCGAGTCAAGACTGCATCCATAAAATAAATGGGATCTAACTGGCATCATATACATTTACTATGATGAAACATAAGCACTGGAAATAGGATATGCAATTTCCTTATTTTCTCAGAGTTTACAAATTAATCTCTATAAAACTGAAAAAGTTAGGGTAAAAACAAGGTGAATACAGAATCGGAAACCCTAATCCTAGAGAACTGCATACCCAGTATCTTCTAAATTGTTATTACTTTAAAAGAAATCTAATCTATACAACAGATCAGAGTTCATAACAAAATCTGCACTCAGATAATCGCCAACTGAATTTCGTTATAGTTTTACCGATAAAGGGACACACACATCAACTTTCTTTATGAATGATAGCCTTACGGCCCATATACAAATGCATCCGGATACTGGAATGTGGCAACAATTTTCTGTAATAGTTTGTGAAAGATTAAGCTTGTCCATATTTCCCCACTTTGTAAAGTTTGAGGCTTGGCCTATTTATGTGCGGTTATTTTAAGGACGGTAAAGATAGTGCAGTGATCCAATCTTTCAAAAATAACTAACTCCTAGGGTTCCAACTTCCAACAAATACGAAGCGTTTAATAAATGGTTATACCACAATATCAGAGCACAACAAACTTCGGGATATATATTATGCATGAACAAAAATAAAATCAAAAAAGGATATGCAAAGACCTCCAAATAAGGCTTTGCCCCATGCTGTCCAAAATATTTTTCAGCTTGCCTAGTACAGTATCTAAATGTGATGCCGCTACCTAAAAGGAAAATATATATACATGGTCAGCAAAAGTGAACTAACAATTAGAGCCAATGAAACAAGTCCAATTTGTGAAGATACCAAACCCATAGCTTTTGCCAAACCAAGTCGGTTCGTGGGAATGGAAATATTGGCGTGTTCATACATCCAATCAATTTTGCTTATAACGTAATATCTATCACCAACTCTCTGAAGAAGCACACCAAGACACCTGATAAATGATTAAATGATAATTGAAGTTAAGATGTTAGTTTGCCTACTAAAAGATAATTGGAAATCCAGCGTTATTCATACAAAGTTGTGTGAAACGACCCCGGTAAATTTATGACTTGGTTTGGATTCATGATTTTCCATTTAATGATATTGCAGCTTTCTTAAGAAAAGTTATATGAACTGCGGTGAACAATGAAAGGACGACAAAAAAAATTACTCCAAGAAAGACATACTCACATACAATGATCCACGGGCAACAATTGAAAAAAACAGGTCAAATAAGAATATGCAATTATGTGTTCTGGCCTAACTACTGTAGCTGACAGCATATTGTAGTCAATACCGAACACAAAAGGGATACAAAAACCGAAGTGAGATATTACTTACCTGTGAAGCAGAGCAGAATGCTCATCATCACTGGTGTAAAGCTCATATTGTTCTGCAAATGCATTTCCCAAAGACATTAACCAATCAGCATCCTGAATCACATCCACAGTCTCTGCAAGAAACTGTCAAAAAGATGTCAAAGGCATCAAAGCAACTAAACTACAAAACTATATAGAACTGAGAAATATGGACTAAACTAGACAGCACCCCAGAAACATTTTAATTTATCTACAAGTGATGTGAAGGACAGTAAATTGCTTAAATGAAGAATACAGAATCCAAGTAAACTAACAAGGAAAATGAGTCTCTATAGACCATCTCAAGATAAATGATACTCACATTTACAATCATACTATCCCAAGTCTCTTGATAGGATGAATCCTGCTTCAGATCCTCAGTGTCTCCAATATAGGCCTTCATTTTTGGAATCTATATCCAACAGTAAAATAATAGGACATCGGATGACGTTAAATTCATATTCAGTGAGGGGTAAGTGGTAAATCATTTCGTTTTCTTGTTGCATGACATACTCTTTTCTGAAACGCTATATAAAATTTAATTATAGCATTAAACTATACCCAGAAGCACTAATTTAATATTAAAAAAGAAACTCTATTTTAACAGACTTCACGCATAGCATAGCATATAAGACATCAGCGTAAGCAATCTTCTCAAGATTTGAAAATAAATCATATCACCGATTTGATTAATTGAGAAGCCCATTTACATTCAAAAGCATAGATCTCAAAACACATAATAGCATAACGATAAATTTAGAATGCATATAATGATAAGTTTTGCCAGGGACACTGATGTTCGGTGTGTACCGAACTCGGATTTCTCTTTTTACACATACTTTTTGCCTCCCTTTTTTTTCAAGACCCATGAGACCACAAGATCCAAAACAGGTGGAGGCTTTGGCGTGGGGTATTTTTGCCCATTTAAGCCTCAGTAAGCACTGAGGCCCGGTGCATTTGGCATTCTCTAATGATATTATGCATTATAAAAATCTAATGCACGATGTCACATAAATTGAGAATACTGTTTATGAGTATGGTTCAATGTCACTGCTGTATCAATCTTCCAATAATAAGCAACCAAACATTGATCTGCTTCTAGGAATGCTTTAATCTGTCAGTTACCTCATCTTGCCAAAACAGGCTGAGATTCTTTGGAAATAGTGGGGTTAGATGGCACAAAACCTATGACAGCATATGAGATATATATAAGGAATATCCAGAAATGTGTCCTAAAAGCTTGAGTACATTTGCAAGTAATTTTCCAACAGGAGAGGCATAAAGAGGCAGATTCTACATCCAAACAATAATATCTTCAATTAGGGAGAAGAAACATACAGTTAATATTCTCAATGCAATCTGTTCTCTTGCCAGCGGGTCATGCAACAGAACTATTAAGCGGGCAAACAATTCCTGATCAAAAGACAGCAACCAGAAAATACTAACTCAGCTATCAACATATAGAATCTGTAGTACAAGAATTATATTAAAATTGCACCTCAGGCTTCGGGATATCAGAACGAGATCTGCACTCGTCCATTAATGAACGATTGTGAGATGACCTTAATCGGCATAGTTCAGATATGCATCGGCAAACCTGCCATGATAACTTGATAAGCAAAAAAATGAAAAAATCCAAACACAGTTGTTTTACTTGTGGAGAATCACTGAGCAAGTATCTTTTATTGATTACGTCATAAATATAAGGCATCAAAGATTAATGTCCACATAACTAGTGACATGCTGTAATTCAGATGAGAAGACCACGGATGACAGGAAGATGGTATGTTACCGTAGCAACAGCACCAGTGTAAATGCGGGGGATGATCATTTTCAGCAGAAACGGCCAGAGAATGAACTGTGCCAAGAAAAAAGATTGCAAAGATACTAAATGTAACTAAACTAGTCATAGATATACTTTCAGAAGGAAAAGAGTTTAGCAAAATATGCAAAAATAATTACATGTGTAAACATGCGCCAACAGAAAACCAGTATAAAAGATATAGGAGGAAAAGCAAAATATGGTACCTCCATTTCAGGAATTGTGATAGTTAACAAAAGAAGGCTCTTCTCACATATTGCTCTTAACTCTATTGGTCGAATAAATCCTATTTTAACCTGGCAGGACCAAAATTGACAATTGCTTATAAGATGAACAAGGAAATACGTAATCATATCATAGCTGTCATGAGTTCCTATTGAATGGAATAAATGTGAAATAGTTTTTCTTGAAAATTTCACAAAAACAAGCATGAAACAAACCTCTGATTTCTTTGAGAGGAAAGAATAATGTGCATTGCTTGACTTGGACTCAACCATCTCTTGATCAGATAGCCCACAATGCCGTACAAGAAACTCAACTAGCATCTCACCAGAATGGCCGATTAGGTAACAGTGTGATGCCATGACTACTATTAACTGCCCTCATAAAAACAATTAGTGGTCAAAATATCATATGGAACAATGAGTTTAACGTATGCACAATCTAAACATGCAACTGATCAAAAAGATAAGTCAAGCTTTAAGTACCTAAAATAGAAACACTAAAGCCATTACATATTAAATTACCTCGGAGAGTGCCTTGCGGATGCTTAGACTCTGTTCATCAAGCAATGACTCCACTATCTCCACGAGCTGAGGCCTTTTGCTGTGCCATGCTTCAGTCAACCTGAGGAAAACACGTTGGGTCTAGGTATTAAACAGCCAAATTATAGCATATGAAACATCAAACAAGTGACATGAAACTATACCTTGGCAAAAGATGTTTCAAGACACATAATGAACCATACGTCAGGGACTCTTCTTTCAGCCGGCATTTCTGCAAGGCAAAAGTAAAGCAAAAGAGGCAGTCAGAGAATTTTATCAGAACATGATTTCAGGTGACACCGAAAACCTACCACTATTTTATTCGAAATTTCACATTTAACCTATCAAAATATGATTTTAAACCATGCATGACATCAAACTCCTATAATAGTTTGTATTCAAAACTAAACAGTTAACAGAGAGAAGATGAAAACTTTTCGCACTCACATTTATCAGAAACATGAATAATTCCTCAGGGTACACCAGGCCAACAGATAAGAAACAATGCTGAACCTCGTTGTATATCTGTGCAGAAAAATGATGATGTCAGTGTACGAACTGTCAGGACCGCACTGATCTATAACTTTGTGCTGCACTACTGAGTTTGCTGTTGGTTATAAAATCGAAATGTATAAAGATTATATCCTGTGAATGCTATGATGATGCAATATCATTTAATATTACTCAGACTGATCAAAGGTTATTTAGGGATCACGTGCTAGGTTTAATCACCACACAATATGAATCACCTTGAGTCCCGCTGAATAACATGAACGTTCATTGCTTTCACTATTGAAGCAAACTACAGGAAGTAGTGTTGAACAAATCACGGTGAGGTCCTGCAAATTGTATCAAAAGGAAAAGTTGTCACCCAGGAAAGACATACAAAATATACTTGCTGATATGCACGTTTACCACAATTAAAGACCGTTTACTCAAATCTCTTGTAAAAACTCAAGAAATGGATTTACATCAAACTCAAGCAACGGAGGCCCAGTATCTGAAAGAAGTGAGGCGTTTAAGAGACTATGAAGACTGCATGTGGCCACGAGCGCAATGTCTTGATCTTTCTTTAGCCTGAGAAGGAAAGTGCACTGTGTCATTCATACTTCTGCTGCTCATGAGACATGTCATTTGAATAGAAATTAAGGTCATTTCCTTAACGAGTATTGCTCAAAGGAACATATTTGGGAATGCTTTTATAGTTTCATTAGTGTAAGCAAAAGGTCATTGACCACTTTGTGTGATCATTTTCTCATACATTGTAAAGGTGTTCGTGGATCTCATTCATCCTAACTGGTATTCCAGCCAAAAACAAAAGGCTAGTTAAATTAAACATAGACACGGCGTCAAATCATATATACAAAAACGACAAACAGATACAAATTGCTAATCAGTATTTCATATTTAATGATTTACTCTTAAGACTTTAAAGACAATAACAGAGAGTGGGCAAATTAAGTTCTGAAAACACTAACAATTCCAAAACCGTTGGAACAAGCCTCGACGCTGCTGATTTTAACTGTGTCCTGGAAACAAGGCCAACCATCTGGCCTAATGCTTCTACAGAAGCCAAGCGAACCTGAAAACAAAATGGACAACACAAAATTTAGGAGAACTGAGGAAAGTGAGATTAATACACTCATGGTTCAGAAGCCAAAGTACGACCCAACTGATGTATACAATAAAGAACACTAAATCAGGCCAAGTGATATCCAAAAACTACTAAACCGAAACTACGGAATTTAAAAAGATGATGTGCTTTCAAATTACGACCAAACTGATTTACATATTAAAGAACACTAAATCGGGCCAAGTAATATCCAAAAACTGATAAACCGAAACTATGGAATTTATAAGATGGCGTGCTTTTAATATTCGTACAGCAAAAGAACTTGTATATGCATAGCATCTTAAATCTCCATCCAGAACTTATAAAGTATGGTGGTGGGCAAAACCAACGCATTGTTGTGAGATGATTAAGAGAATAGCTAACAAGCCGGCCAGGTTGATTAAGTCCAGACCTAAACCAAACCAGGGACCACCTAATGCACATTTAACTGGTTTTGACAGGTACGACAAGAACCATGACCTTTCTGCTGCACTCCAGACGAAAGAAATGCATTTCGAAGATGGCGATGGGTGCTAAATTTTCACATTTCAAACAGAAATAAAATTTTCTCTTTGAGTAATGTTGATAAACTAAGCTTACAAACCTTTAACTCTCTTGAATTTGCCCATACTCGTAGTAGAAGTTCAAATGCGGAGTGCAAGTACGACCTGCAACACCAAATATTACTACAGATATGAGAATAATTAGATCACCAGCAATTGGATAAAGTGAAATTATATACTGGCCTAACATGATATCACCGTCAAGGAGAAGCTGAGAAGTATAATCTGTAGTGTATTGGCAAACAGCTTGACACCAACACTTGAATGCTGAAAGAATACACTGAGAGTTACTGCTACATAAATGGGTGAATAAAGAGAATTCACTAAGTTATTTGTTTAGAAGAATATCAAATTGCAGAGTGAAATATGGAGAATTTTTTTAAAACTTAAGTTTGCATTCAAGCTGTTAATCTTTCTTCACTTAGTGAATATTTATTTAAAAGCAGGGAAAAAAACTAATTCTACCATTAGCGAATATTGGCCGGTGTGCGTCCTTCACATTTCCAAGAATGGGAAGGACTCTTGAAAGTACACCTTTTAATCTTGGAGTGAACTGAAGAGCTTCATAAAATTGGACAATTTAGACAATTGAATTGAGCATAATAATGGTATATTTGGTCCACATCCAAAATAAAGTTAACTTGTATATGTGGTGGTAGTAGGATATTCAGTCTATCTAACCATCTGAAGAAGCAAAATCTGCAAGGACTTGAATCATAGATGGAGAATTTGAACTTGTCCCAGATATATGTTGAAATATTTCTTCCATCATCTACCATTACATAGAGTTGAATAAATATAAATATGATATAAAACAATGTTCACTGTGCCCATGTGCTATGTAAGACAGGCAGAGACCAGTGACTGAAGGTAGCTAATGAGTAAACACGTACCAAGTCAGGCAAATGCATGCCAATTGACACAAGAAGACTGGAGGCAGCTCGCTGCCAATCTACATCATATTCCTATACGAATGAAAGATTGCATCAGATGGTAATGAAAAAAACCATGTTCCTATAAGGAGCGAATAAAGTGCAGAGGCATAAAACAAGTAGATTTCACATGTAAAAAGTCGTGGACAGGCAGTCATTCAGTCAACATATCGAATACTGACACCATCAGTCAGGCAGTGCAAGGGAAATGTCAGTCATGACCAAAAATAAACAATATACACTTCACAATACAACATAGCTAAAATACTGTTGCAGACTTTGTCATTATTTTATTAGGAATTCCGTATTCTCCGTCTCCGCCCAATAGTTTGAATATGTTTATTTAATTACACAGAATCTTTGCAGTAGTACTACTACTAAGATACTGAAATAATCAAGTTCATCCTAGTGATCCACTACAAGGAAGACATATACACATACATTTCCACATGCAAACTCAAAAATGAACCAACATGCAAACTCAAAAATGAATCAACGATGATTGGAACAACCACCAAAAACCCTCATTACAGATAAATCACCTTAGATGATATCATTTCCGTGGTTGCAATCTTAGCCAACTTCAACATATAACCTGAATCCACATCCTCATTATCCATTGCACTTACAGCAAATGCCATCACTTGGAACACCCCAGACATATTCCCAAACCGCTGAAACACACAACAAACGCAAAAACTAAAGCTATTTTCAATTCTCGAAGCATACACACTTACAAAGTACAAGCAATATACCCTACGGCCTCCGCGTGAAACAGATGAACAGCAGTCCAGAACCAAAAGCGGATTTCTAAACAAACAAAAAACATGCATCCATCAGTCACACACTCAATTGACTTTAAAAAAACATTAGAACATTTAACGAGAACATGAAGTCAGTACAGTTTGGCAATGTCTTTAAGGGACGCCATGGAGGCTTGTCTAACCAACGGCGATTCATCCGCTAGGGCGGAGACGACAACTTGGACAGCGTCTGCGTAAATTCAAAATTGAATTATAAACAACAAAACGTTTCATAACCGCTTTAGGGTTTGGATTAAAGAAGAGGAACTTACCAGGGGCCGGAATGTTCGACCCGAAACTCGATGACGCCATTGACGGATCCAATCAGCGAATAAGCGATCGACGATCGAAGCCGAAGACCGAGAGAACTATCGATCGATGCACGTGTCTACAGCTAACAACAAGCCACGTCACGTGCCTGCGTCTCTCGATGACTCCAAGTCTCCAACTACCTTTCTCGCCGATGATCCAGGAACCATACGATGTCGTTTAATGTTGCTAAGATAGTTTGAAACGCATCGCACATATCAATTCAGAAACCAAACGTCGTCGTTTGTTTCTGATAATTAACAAAAATATCTACTCCACTCACCTCCAGCTCATCACAGCCTCAACGCAGTCGTCGTGTAAGGCGTTATGAAACTCCTCAGCTCATCGATTTCCACATCATCTTAACTCCACCGCAGCCGACGATGACGTCAGCAAAATCATCATCGGTCAACGCAACCGTCCCCTGCGACTACTGCACGAATCGTCCGGCGGTTCTAATCTGCCGCGCCGACTCGGCGAAGCTCTGTCTCTTCTGCGACCACCACGTCCACTCCGCAAACGCTCTTTCGCAAAAGCACCTCCGTTCGCAGATCTGCGATAACTGCGCATCGGAGCCGGTGTCGGTCCGATGTGCTACTGATAATCTGGTACTGTGTCAGGACTGTGATTGGGATGCGCACGCTAGCTGCTTCAGCTTCAGCTTCGCATAACAGAGTCCATGTTGAAGGATTTAGCGGATGTCCGTCGGCGAGAGAGCTTGGATCTGCTTGGGGATTTGATTTGGAGGTTGGGAAGTTGGATGAGGTTGATGAGAGAGTTAGAGAGTGGGAGACTGGTGTTGATGATGATGCGTGGATGTTTAGATCTACGGCGATGGAGATGAGTTTTCAGGATTTGATGGTGCCTGGTGTGGATTTTGGGAGTATGATGGTGGATGGATTGTCGAAGAGGCAGCAGGCAGGGTCGAGCTGTGGGAAGCGGAAGAGTGTGATTTACAAGCAGTTGATTGAGTTGTTGAAGAGTAGTGATGGAGTTATATCTGCTGCTGGTGGTGCTGATGGAGATGATGATATAATGATGGGAGATTTCAGCGGTGCAAATGATGGAGTTGATCATAACGGTGTGAATGTATTGAGTAATGGCCAGGAATTTGAGCAGCAGTGGTCGCTTCAGCAGCAAGGACCTTTTACTGCATTGCTTATGTTGCCAACATATTCAGAGCCCGAGGGGGTTGGCAATTTGATGGATGGAAGTCTCAAAGGGAAAACTACTCAGGTTGATTGTGAATTCATATTGTGATTTGTTTTTTTGAAAGATTAGATTGGACATAGATTTCTTATATAAATTTGGTGGGATTTGGTTAAGTCTATTGATTTTTCCATCAGATTTCCATTAATGCCATTAAAGTCGGATAATTTCTTCTCATACCATTTCCTCTTCATCAAGTCTTAGTTCACTTATATTATTTCAGATATGGGACTTTCATTCTGGGAAGTTGAGAACACATGAAGAACCTGATCCATTTGAATTTGGAAACTCTGGAAGGGATTCTGGGTTCGCGATCAAAAGCTATAGTGAACTGATGAGAGAAACATCTTTAACGAATTCAAAGGTTAGCCCTTCCACAAGTTTAAACGTATCGCTTTTGTTATTTGTTCCACTCCTATCAAAAGAAGCTAATTAACATTGCTTTCAATTTCAAATGTAGTATGAAGCTTATCAATAGGAGCACACCATAATGTTAATTTTCAGTGACAGATTAGATTCCATTTCTGTTAATGTGGCTCTAAATTATTCGTAACCCAAAGCTTATGGAATGATCTTTGACTCAAGCATTCTAAAGCTTGAAGATTCTTATATTGCAATTTAATGGATTGTGTATTTACGCCCAATAGATTGATGATATACGAAAAAACATAGTCACTATAGGACACTGGATGAGAAGATTCTTATATTTAGATTCTCTCTTTAATCATGGTGCTTTTTTCCTCTGTTGAGTGCAGAATAATCTGAACAACCCTGCAGCAAGTCAGGGGCCTGCCACATCCGAGAGCAGCAACTTTCCTGCATCAAGGTCATCAGCTTTTACTTTTGAGAAAAGCAAAGACTTCAATGACACTAAATATAACAACTTAGTTGAAAAGGGAGAAAACTCAACTGTAGCAGCAACGTCAAAGGTTGATATGGAGTTGATATCTCAGAATAGGGACAGCGCAGTGCAACGATATAGAGAGAAAAAGAAAAACCGAAGGTATATTTCATTAATCTTCAACTTTGCAACTCACCAATGCACTACTATTATTGGTTACAAATTCCTGATGCAAAAGTCATACTCTGAGCATACATACAAAATTTAATGACAGATATGACAAGCACATAAGGTATGAGTCAAGGAAAGCAAGGGCTGACACCAGAAAAAGGGTTAAAGGTCGTTTTGTGAAGACTGGTGAAGATCAGGAAAATTAAGTGTAAGAATTAACATAATAGTTTTTATATGTAAATATGTATAAATGTTTACCAAGTCCGCCTTCATCTATATATTATGCAGTATGAGTTCCACTGTCCACATTTTGCACTCAGTTTCTAACCTGTAAGAGTAATCAAAGTCACAAAGATTGGCTGTTACTCATCACCATTTTCTATTTTTTCTGCAGTCAAAAAATAAAAGAGTTGTCTGAACTTCTACAGATGAATAGTACATGATTAGCATCTGAACTTTAAAAACATGAGATAATCAATCAGCAGTGGCATTTCTATGACATGGAGCTGCTGGAGTTTAAATGAGTACTAGAACCGCCATAACTCGAGGGATATTATATACCAAAAACCACATTACACAGCTTCATAATAGCGAGTTTGAGTTCGGAAATGAGTAAGCAACTACAGATATCAACATCACTACTAAGGCCACAATTAAGTGCTTAATGTTCAACGCCCCTGCATCAAGTGTCCTCACACTTTCTAGCTCTGAGATGGATCTAGCATTTCCTGCTTCAGCCTTCCACCTAGACATGGACGTTCCATTTCTCATCTGCTACAGAAATAAAAATATAAAGCATGATGTGACACATTACAAACTTTTTAGTTTTTAGCAAGGGGGATGGAGTATAGAATAAAACTTTGGCACATTGTTAGACTCATTGTGCATCCTTGCTTATGAATTAAGCTCCTTATTAATCACAAAACGATCTTATTCCCTATCGAACAAAAGATTTGTAAGGCACATGTTTTCACATTACTCCATACAGTAAATCCTACTCTATTATCGATTCTGAATTTTCAATCCAAAACTTTCACCAGAGTGGTATATAGTATAAAATACCATTAATCACCTACAGAAGTGCTGGAAAATTTGGCATACCTCAGAACTCGTGGAGGTGAATTTTACAATTTCTTCCCCACATCCTTTATTTCTATTGGCGGAATTAAATTCATGTGCAGAATGTGAATGTCTTACACATTCTTGTTTACCAGCGTATTCAGCACCAGATAGGCCTTTATTTGCCGTCTGCAATCTAATAACCAGTGCTCTGTTCTCCTTTGCAAATGAAAGCGACTGCAGATAATAAAAGTCCAACCTTTTAAAATTACAAGTACAATGCAAGCTGGCAACGTCAATTTTCATGATATCCATTCATCATAGTTTCCCAACATAAGAGAACGTATGAAAATGAGAAAACAACTAAAACCATCTGCTTGTCTACAAATTTCCATTGCAGGGAATGGGTAGATTTGAAAATAACAATAATATAGTAAGTGTGTCAACATGTCATAATCAACACTCACAGGAGGTGAATTTAGTATCTGGAATCAGAATAAATACTTTTAAAAAAAAAGAGTATAACCTGTTCGTGAAGACGATCTCTTTCCATTGCTAGTTGCATCACCAAGCTTGTAATGACTTTAGCCCGCATCCCAATGTTCTTAGCTGATTCTATTTTTAATTCGTTGGTTTCATGTACAGATGCCTCCAATACCTCTACTCTGTTCCTAAGGAAACTGACTTCCTCATTGTGTTTGAGTTTGAGATGATTCAGCTCCTCGCTGAGCTTTGAATTTGTCTCTTCCAAAAGCTTGCACTTAGATTCAGCAGTTTCAGCTCTAGAATTTGCAGCACAGAGTTTCTCTTCAAAATCTTCAATGTTCTCTTTATGTCTGACTACTTCAGTATTTAGAAAATTGATTTCAGCGAGTTTTTCCTCTAACTGCATTGTAAGGTCTTCAAGATTAGATTTTAGCTGAAAATGGAACATCTGCATTTGGCTCAGTAAGTCCTCAGATATTCCCTTTAGAATGACTGCAACACTCTCTGCCTCGAGACACTGAGCCCAAATAACTGTTGCTTCTTCTTCAAGATAGGATGCTTCTTGGTGCGATATGTACAGCTTCAATTTCAAATCCTCCTCAATTTGTTTTGCTTCGTTCAACTTCACGTCAAGATCCAGTTCCCTTGCCAGTGATTTTTCTAGAAGCCTCAAAACATTTCGTTGCTGTTCCCCAGTTTCCATTGGCATTTTATCATCTAGGTATTGGTCACGTCCTGATACATGAGCATCTTGTGCTCGGTCACCTGATGAGATACGACAGATAATAGTTACTCTCAAACACTATCATTAATTTAAACCCATTTAAGAGTAGTAATTATCATGTAGTCGGAATATGTATAAGCACAGAATATAATCGCATAATTTCCGAAACCACTTGCTTTGTTCATAGTTCCCGAAAAAGGGTAAACTCTTTCGTAGATCAGCAGACTGCATTTTCATGTCGTTCAGTTGCTCTTGTGACTGATTCAATGAATCTACAATCCTGTAACTTTTCTTCATAAAACTTAATATCATTTTCCATAAGCTCACTTGAATTTACCAATATCACCTCCCGAACACCCACAATTTCCTTATGTACCAAACAAATAAAGTTGTCTAACTCTTTCACCTCCGAATCCAAAATTCCACACAAGAGATAAAACTCAACACCCTTCTCATCCGGAATCTCCTCTTTCACCGAAAAAGCTACTTCCAAATCACTCTCTCTAGTTGCCAAGTTCATAAAAAACACATTTAAATTGCACAACTTCTCAGATAGACATGCAACTTCCATTTCAACTTTTGTTAAAACCATAGCAGCTTCTCCAGCATCCATTTTTAGATAACCAATCCCTACACTTTTATAACCAATCCCTACACATTTGAACGATCCGTGCAGCTTCAGTTATCTTCGATATGCTAAACAAAAAACAAGTAGGAAAATCTAATTAACTATGTGAACTCAAAAAATTACACAAGCATTGCAACATCAAGTAGGAAACACAGCAACCCTAATAATAATATACGAAATTTGACACTCAAAAATAACCAAAAATGAAGCATGGAAAAAACAGAGTGCGATAGAAAATAAATTGAATTAGAGAATCGTGAGCACATAGCGAAAGTAAGCTCCTTTTCTCGTCGCCTGGATTTAGGGATTTGAATTTTGGAGAAGAGTGAGTTGCGTTCCGCAACTGCAAGCACCCGTATCAACTTTGCAAAACACGGCGTCGTTTGTACATTCAAGTGCAAAAACGACGTCATTCTGTTCGTTGAACTTCATTTATAGCAGAGTTAATAATTTTCTCCTTACAATTAGAGCTTAAAGTGACACCGTTTATTGTTTTGAAGATTGTCTTTCAAGTATTTGGCTGTTTCAAATCTGAAAGCTATTCATAAGGAGCTTAAGGCAGCATTGATTTAGAGCACAAACTTGGTTTACCTGTTCTAAAGGTAGAGCATAAATCAAGCATTAAACTCCTGGAAGAACATGGTAACCAATGAGCCACAACAAACTATAAAAAGGAACCTTATTTCATGGTTTAATATCAAGAACATTGACGAGAAGCTGAACTGATTACTTATCAGTATTTATCACTTGGGATTTACGTTCGAGACGATGGCGGATAACTCTCAGAATCTGAGCTACAAAGCTGGAGAGTGCAAGGGACAAGCTCAGGTGCATGTGCCTATATCTCTTTTACTATAACTTGTTTTGCTTGGAAATTACTTTTGTATCTGAATTTACTGGAATGTGCTGTTATATATAGGAGAAGGGAAGCCAGATGATGAACAAGGCGAGTGATGCGGCTAACTCTGCTAAAGAGTCTTGCCAGGAGGTTCAATTATATATTTTTTTCTTCTATGGAATTTGATGAATGGTTGCCTAAGATTTCCTGATGTATTGAAACTGAATCTGATGGTTTTACTATTTTCTGTGCTTATAGGCTGGGCAGCAAATGAAGGCAAAAGCGCAAGGAGCTGCTGATTCGATCAAGGATGCTACTGGAATGAACAAATGAAGACTGTCCTTAACTGCAATGAAATGATGAATAGGGGATTCAAAGATCAAATATTTACTGGCGATTTCTGCTCCACATTGTTTCGACTTTTGACTGAATAATTTACTGTTTTTTGTTTCTGCTTCGACACGAAAGTACTCTTTTCTAATAAACTTTAAGATAACTTAGTTTTAAACTTTAACCCAGAATATACTAACTGAATTAACTGATTTTCAGTTAATTCAGTTACAATCAGTTTGTTGGCAGCTGCATAAGATGATCCTTCATCTTTATTCTTGATCAGTCAGCTTGCAAAACCAAGTTCTTTGGCGATCAGATATTTTCCTTTTCCAATGGATTTCCAATCTCTGTACAATCATACACTGGAACTTACGAAAGAGCTTGTTACACTAAATAAGGAGAGTCCTTTCGTCTCACTCTCATCAATTTTAAAGCTTGTTAAATTGGGTATGGCGTCGAAAGAACAATTTCCACATCTGCTTCCTTTCCTTCTTGGATTTTTTTCTCAATTCATTACATGTTTGTGTATGGTGTGTGTGCAGAGATTACTCGATTGAACGAAATAATGGGAAAAATGGGAGAAAGGGATATGTATTTAGATGTAGATGGGTTGCAGATGATTGATCACGTATCTAATGAGTTTGGATTGATTGAATTGTCATCTAGATGTCTAGTACCATCAGATTACAAGACTGTGGGACAAGGCGGCAGTGACTCCTTTCCGGAACCATTTGATACCCTTCTGCGTAAAAATCTAGAGATGATCATTAATATTGTTATTGACTTCAAAATGCAGGCCAACCCACAAAGTAATGGACATTCAAGATTATTCATATTCTTGGAAATATTATTTTTTCAGTTTTCACTACAGGATTTTTATCTTAGCTTATCTCATGTGCAAGTGCAAATTTTTGCATTGATCAGGTTATCGAAATTTTAGGGCGACCTTCCAGTTTTTTTTGCATCAATGTCAATCATGCAGATGTCATGAATCTAATCACTCAGGTAAGTTTTCACTTTTCATACTTACACTTTCCGTTCTGACTTAACAAAACCTTCAGTATGTTTACGTATATTTCTACCTTTTGTTCAGAAATGGTATGACGCGTTAAAATCTCAAGACGAGAGGTTAGCTGATCAAAGTGATCAAGACAAAAGCAACTCAAAACAGGATTAGCTATTCATTACCAGAAGTTTTTTTTGCTGCATTAGAAAAATTACAACAATGTTGAGTTCCTTTTACTGCAGATGAAGATATTGTTTTAGTAAAAGCAGGTCATTCGGTACAAAAGCTCTCGAAATGAACTCAATGATTCAATGAAATTGAATAGTTTCACACCATATAAAATTTTCATTTAAGCTCAGCTCACCCGCTCATTATAAGATCATCAGAATTGACCTGAGGACTCAGATTCAAGCCAAAATATTGAATAGCTGAATAACTGAAACTCCAACATATCAGTTACAATTAGCATTATTGAATAACTGAAACTGAAACTGATAACTGAATTAGTTAATTCAGTTACAGTCAGTTAGCTAACTGCTTCCAAACTCCAACATATCATTTAGCTATAAATTAACAGAACTGCATAAGAACATCTCTTCATCTTCATTCTTGATTGATCAGCTAGCAAAAACAACATACTTCGGTGTGATCAGATATTCTGCTTTTCCAATGGATTACAAAGCACTAAACGAGCAGAGAGAGGAACTAGAGAAAGAGCTTGTTACACTAAAGAGTAATCCATCCGTCCCACTCCAATCGATTATACAGCTTGTTGATTTAGGTATGTTCGTCGATTAAACAATTTCCATATCTTCTTGGTTTTTTTTCTCAATTCACTACCTGTTTGTATGTGGTTTATGTGCAGAGATTACTCGATTAAATGAAATACTGCGAAAAATGGGAAAAAATGGTACGCATATGGATGTAGATGGGTTGGAGATGATTGATCGCGTATGTAAAGAGTTTGAATTGACCGACGCATCGTGTGTAAAATTTATGCGCAAGCAGCTTATAAGAGAGCTCCAAACCATGAATCTTTGTTTCCATCCTCAACCCATTTTTACAGCCAACTTAATTCTCATGGGTTTGTTCATTAAACCTTCACTCTTTAACATTTCCAAGAAAGACGATATTGCCAGGTTTTGCACTTTTTCTCATATTGTGTATTACTAATTTTTGTGGTATATGACAGTGGCTGGCCGCTTGGATCAAAGAGTATCAAGAGAGCTGATGGCACATATACACAATGCTGGTTCCAGTTCTAGCAGTAGTCAAGATTTGAAGCAAGCTACAGATGCACAAGGCAGTGGCTCCTCGACGCAGCCAGTTAACACATTTGCGCCCAGGAGTGTGGAGTGGACCATTAATGTAACAATTAGCAGTTTAATGCTGACTAACCCACAAGGTATGGAGTATGAACATGCAAGATTATTCTTATTCTAGGAAATATTATTTTTCAGTTTAACAGGATTTTAGTATGTTGCGCAAATGCAGATTTTTGCATTGATAAGGTTCTTGAACTCTTAGGCCGACCAGCCAGATTTTTTAACGTTAATGTCAATGATGCGGATATCAGCAGACTAATAATTCAGGTAAGTGTTCAGTTTCATACTTACACTTTCCGTTCTGATTTCACTATACCTTCACATGATGTTAATATATTTCAACCCTTTGTTCAGAAATGCAATGAAGCCATAGAATCCCGCGACAAGAGGTTAGCTGATCAAGAAAAAAGTGGTTCAAAACAGAATTAGCTACCACAGGCTTCAGTTGCTGCAGTAGGAGAAGTACAACAAAGTTGAGATTCATTTCTTGACGAAGAAAACTTTTAGTTAAAGCAGATCATTCTGTACAAAAGCTCTCAACGTAAACTCAATGAGTCAAAAATAATAGAATG